>JASANH010000715.1:0-294845 GCA_030248295.1 Mesodorylaimus sp. YZB2_4 | reverse complement strand
GTGCTTGGAGGCCAGGGCTTGGTCTGTCAGGTCAGGTCTTGGTCCAGCCTAGATACAATCCAATCGCTTTTGCTTGCTTCCTTTTCTTTCTTCCTGCTGGGCCTGAGGGGGCGGGGGGGTTTCGAAGGGAAGGGTTTAATGTCCTAGCTGGCCCAACAGGGGGGTTACCCCCTTGCCGATATTCGGATTCAACCAATACGGATGATGTTTCACTGGTCCTTGAGTCCTAGGAGTCACAGACTGCTCTGATCGTGAGTGCGCAAGCTATCCTCTGCATCACCCACGCAACCCCAAGGATTCGTCCAAAGGATGCAAGGCGCCTGAGACTCAGGAACGATAGCCCAGCTGGGCGCAGGTGACGCACGCGTGTCATATTGGCGTCACGGACACTGGGGCTACTTCTAGCAATGCCCTGAATAGAAGCTGTGTTAAGCGTCCCTCCAGGGATGAGGAAGGGGCACGCATGCACCACGTGTTCATGAGCTGGCAGTGTGCACAAACGGACTCAACCAGTCATCGACTACTACAAATTAACAAGCTGAGTTTTTCGGAGTGTCCAAGCTCCCCGCGGCCCCATTGATTTGTCAAGCCTCAGGGGACCCGGCTGGACGCCCATCCAATCTTACCCCGTCCTCGTCGAAAATGGCTTCCGAACCCACCGAATCCAACGTCGTCCACTTACATCTGCCGGATACTTTCGCCGCGCATCGCTTATGCGTTCGAACTTTGCACACTAGAAAAACCAATCGATTCATTAATTAATTAGTATTACCTCACCACTCCCATGGCTACAATGCAGGCAGGCTCGGGTAGAAACCACTGATGTGCACCACATTCATCCCAGTTGACCCAGGAAAATGAATTTTCATATCCCTATGAAAAACTCTTAGCCCCCCCCCCCTTAGCAACAGCACTTTGGTTCAACCGAAAGTGGTCTAACGGTACGGAGCTAGGCGTCTTGGCGCGTGCTCCCGGGCTAGTGTTCAACTCGCGATCAGGTAATCATTTTTGTGTAATCATCCTCGAATGTCTCTCTAAGCATTTAGCGACGAACTAAACCAGGAACAAAAACACAATGTTTCCACCAAACAAACGGCACGTCAAAGCGCAAAATGGGCAACGTCAGAGCCAACAAAAAGAGGAACATGAATTTCCCTTATTTTTCCAAGTTTCCCATTTAACCACCAACCAAGGGCGCGTAGTCAGCCACGATTCAATCGTTCGTAGCAGCCAGGCAGAGTTGAAGAAAACTACTGATATTCCCTGACTGATCATCGTGAACCCATAGGGTTGATTTTTCAACCACAGGTGCAGTCCTACTGCATTTGCTACAGTCTGAGATTCCCAGTTTCACTGACAAAATCTACCAAAAATGTGCTCAGTCGATACAATAATCACAGCCAAGTTAACGGTCACTCCAACCCCCCTTTGTATGGCCAGGCTCCGTCGAAATTTGATGGTTCAAATTTCCCAACTGACCTGATCTCCTGGGATTCCCGTGCAGTCAGACCACGCCAAACCTCATTTTTCCACACGATTCGAAACTCTTGTAAACCAACCACACCATCATCAAACATCCTTCAGCGTAGAAACATGGTAAAATTAAGTTTCACTATCTCGTTTTTCGACCCATAGTGCAAAAAAGACTTTAGTGCTTCTTTTATATCAAACCAACCCAATTTTACCACCCTATGCATGTTCACAGGACAAAACTTCGTATGCCAATCGATCGGCCAGCCTAACCAGACCTAAACTAGGCCCCGACCAAGCCACGATCGACTCACCTTCGCACGATAATCCATGCCAGGCTACGCCCGACAACGCCTCCCTGCACACATTACAATATGTGGGCCTGGCGTGCGAGCTGACATACCACACGTGCTCGCCACTGGTAGCCGCCTTGAACTGTTCAGTGCCGCCACTAGCATCGTTATTATGCTCTTTACTCGCCACCGATTTCAATGTATTTATCCATTTCTCCATCTCCTGCCTCGACTCGGCGCTCAATACCAATCGGCAATAGGGCGTGATCAACTACAACAAACAACCATTAATTTCCCCATCGACCCAATTTACACACGCCAAGACATTCATTATTTGAAATAAGCCAAGTTCAAACCGGAAAGGTATTACTCGCGGCGGGTACTTAACCATGAACATACACACCCACACCAACACGCTTAGAATCCTCATCCACCTGCCACCATTCACGCACAACACACACGAACGAGTAGGACAAGAATTTATCCTCTCTCCTCTCTCCCCTAGCCTAATCACTCAACAGACCCGACCAAAGATCAAAATGAAATGGAAACCTTTCCCTTCTCCCCCGACAATACGACCCTCTCGCTCTCTCCACCAGGAAACCATGCAGAAGAAAACAGGGCCTTCTCTCATAAACCTGAACTGCCCTCATATGGTCAGACCAAGCATTCACCCAACACCCGTCATATCCTCATCAACAACCATCCAAAGACACGAAAAACACCCATCAACTATTTCCTCCTCCATTATCTTTCTCCCTACATAATAAAAATCCATTCTCTAACCGAGCCCCCGCATACAACAACAGCCTCGCTCAAAGATAGGCCGCCCTTCATGGCCCCCAATATCCTCGAGCCGTCGTCGGCTAGGCAACGGGACTGGATCGACTCCACGACTACATTTATTTACGACCACATTTGGGAATCCATCAAAAAGACCACCCGTAGATGTCATGATTATACACCACCCCCCGACCTCCCGCTATCGAGCTGCATCCCTAAACCTGCCCCAGCCAAACCTATCTCCAACCTATATTCTATTTCCTATTATATACACACGGTAAAATTGAGTTTCGCCCAATCTACTCCCAATCAGCAATTTAATACTTCATTTCCACGTCGACACAGTGAACTTCAGTTTCTCCCACAGTTCGCACACGAAAGTGTTCCATCACTTCACTTTCTCTCTCTATACAAAGCAGGGTAAAATAAAGTGTCTGTGCATCCATTCTTTCACAACTCCTAATTATATCATAATCGTCAAAAGTACACCACTTTTTCACACGTGCAAAGAAAAGACACTGCCAAACCCTATTTTACCCTGTCGCGTCGCTATACGCGTATGTCCCAAAAGTCTTCATACAATTTTACTCCTAAATTCGCGCGCTTCATAGGAACGCGCGAATTCAAAAGTAGTGTACAATTAAAGTAGCGTGAAGTGCAATAGTGTAAAGTGTAGAAGTGTAAAGTGCAGTAGAGCAAAGTTAACAAGTGTAAAGTAGTGAGTGTAAAGAAGTGTAAAGTAGTACAAAGTAATTTAGTGTAAAGTCAGTTATCGCTGAACAGAGTAATGTCTGTGGTATCAGTCCATCAAGAGTTGGTTGGCCAGCGACTGACTACAAAAGAATTCAGTGGCCGTTATCACCCTGACAAAGAACGACGACTCAACTTTACCCTGCAACTCCGCTACACGTGTGTAGACAAACACACACCCATACTCACAAATGAAAAATGTGCGAAACTCAATTTTACCATTCCTGTACACCCGCGTGCAATAAGGAGATTAAACTACAACAAACTACCCCTCTGATGCTTTTGGTCGCTTCTGCTACACATAACCGGGTCCGACCAATAAGGCATCTATCAGTATCGGCCGATATTCACAATATTTAAAGGTTTGCGCAGAAGTCGCCCCCCCACAACTCGCCCCCGCCACAGCTCGCCCCCGCACAACTCGCCCCTGACTTATTCAGTATTACATTTATATAGTCATGAAACAATTAGAGAGTGGGTTAATGAGAGACCCAACCGAGGGCTAGTAGTTTTTGTAGTTTCGGAACACGAGTGCCTTCTTTTGCCTTGAACTTACTAGGGAAACAGTTAGGACTTGTGCAGTAGGTTGCATGTCGTGACAGCATGAATACTGAATGTGTAGCACCTATCCAGTGATACTATAAGAGGAAGTTTAGCTTCTGCGGAGCCAGCATAATAGTTTTAGGCGTACAACATCTCGCAATAGAACTAACGACCAGCGGCCCATTGCCTGAATGAAGTGGCTGAGATAGGGGACGCCCTGTTACACTTTTTAGTGACAGTGTAGCAATTCTGTTTGATCATAATTTTTCTACAAAAGTTTTTACAGAAACAGCCTCTGATTCGAAACCAAAATTGGCAGTTGCCAAAATCTCCCATAGCCTCTTTGATACTCGACACAAATGCTGACCTCAGGTCATCTGTTGGTCCGAAATGATTTGGCTCAGGGGCGAGTTGTGTGGGGGCGAGCTGTGGCAAGGGCGCATTGCATGGGGGCGAGTTGTGTGGGGGCGACTTGTGGGGGGGGGGGGGCGACTTTTCCTCATGCCATATTTAAAAATTGGCAAAATTTAATTTTTTTGCGGGAAATTCAAAATCTGCTTAAAATTATTGTTTTGAATCGTACAGTGTGTATTGTCGACAAGCTTTAGCCTCCTGAATTACTGACAAGCATTATATTATCCTCAAGTCCTCAAATATCCAGCCAAATCATCATAGCCTAGGCGAGCACGAAATTGAATGCCCTGAGGTTACAACGCAGAAACAGCAATTTTTGAATATTTTTGCTGGCACCAAGTTTGTTCACGATGAATAAAAATAAGGGATATTTAAGTTATCGATCGATAATGTCAGTTCCGGCTACACAGGCGTATTAAAATTGAGTTTCGCGAAATCATTTCTTAAAAAACTATAAAACCAACAAAATTACTTTAAAAATACTCTTCTTTTCAACCGTTTCTCTTATCTCTCCTGCAGATATAATCAGCACGAAAAAATTCATAGCGCTCCCTCGTTTCTTTGGAAATGTCCCCCCCCCAAAATGTCCCAATTGTAAAACACAAATGAATCCACGCCTGACCACTATCCCCACTCCTCATGCCTCCTTCTGAGAACAAGCACACATTTACGCATCAATTAGGTTCGTCAAACTGGCGGGTCCCCCATCTCCACCCCATACACACCAGACCACTCCCCTCCCCTGCAGTCGGAGACACTGATTCGTTTACGACAAACCAACTCGAGCGTCAACTCGACTCACGTCGATCGGAATCATTCAATCACAACACGCCCCGACTAACCCACCACACAAGACCAGCTTACCTGGAACGAGTGATTGTGCCTGGTCGTGCACTCAGCCACGCTCAAATCCACCAGATCGATTTCGTGAAATAAAATCGCCTAAAAAACTTCTCATGTTCACCTGCACTCAACATTGACAATCCCCCCTTTTTGCATGTGACAAAATATGCACATCTCATCTCGGCCAGGCCAAACTCAAAATTATCCATACAAGCGCAAAATGAACAAGAAACTGGTCTTGGACAGAACCAACTAACTATACCCCACTAGCCACACCTAAACTGACCTCGGCACACTCCATCCCACCCCCGGCATCCGGACTGCACTGCTATGAATGAAACCGTACTATGGCTCCGATGCGAGCAGGTGCTTCTGCCAATCGCATCGACCCCCTTTCTCCTCTTCACTCTTATCTTGACACTGTCTCGTTGGCCGGCCAGACCCTTTTGCATAATTTATATATATTCGCATCGGGAAACCCAACGGCGCCGTGTCCTATCCCCATCGCTCCAACTCGACTAGGCACGGAAAAAAAGGAGCAATTAGCTTCAATATCCAAGCTTCAATCTACACATATTCCCCCTCCTCCCTCTTTCAATCGAGCACGACGCATAGTTCCTTCGAAACAACCCCCTTCCCTACCCTATTCTACACACTCAACTAGGTGAGGGGTCGCGCTCCGGTCCACTTTTCCATTACTATTCTTGTAAACTCGGCTCAAACGAGCTCGTGATCGAAGCGGACAGACAGGAAGCTTTAAAGCGAAAAGAAGATGATGGGCGCCAACGAATAGAAACGTCCCGAACGGAAACGCATTTTCATTTTCACTCAATACTTACCAACTGAGCGCAGGAAAACACGAAATCGGAGCGACCCCGCTGAACGAACCGCACTTCCGTCCTATCTTCGCATGACTAGAAACCATTCACCGACTCGCCCTCCTCACCCTCATTCACTCAGTAGAAAACGAGATTCATTCAATCGAATTCTCCCCCCCCCTTTTTATCACTATCGATCCATTCTCACGACCAAACCGACCTGAAACCTTTTCATTCATAACAAACACATTGTACCCAATGCTATTGCGTCACTGCTCCCTAATCATCCACATTTTCCACCTGCGCCGAGGGCAGTTACGCAAGAAATTACAAGTCAATCACCGTCTGCATACTGCCCGGACACTTCCAGTCAGTCAAGGACTATAGCACGAGTTCGCTTTTCCTCCCCGAAAGGAAGCTACTCCCCACTGCATAGCAATAAAACGCAAGCGAAATGTCAATCCGACGGGTCCTAAGCTTACAAAACATGGCGGTAAAACCTTGACACAGATCTTGGACAGATCGTCGAGATACCCTACATATAATTATCCTCGGACCCTTCCAGTCACTCAACCATTTCAAATTCAGTCATTTACAGCAAATAAAACATCAACCCGACGGTTTCCACGATAGGAGGAAATATGTGATCAAATATTTCCAGGATTATTTTAGTCACTCTCATTATTCCGAGATAGAAAACAGCTATCCTCCAAATCCATCATCTAGGGAAGGCTACTGGCAGCGACTGGCTATCTCATACACAGAGCAGCATGTGGGGTTGTTCGTCGCCCGCTCAATACCTGGGGGAAAAAATTTGGCAGGACAGATCGTCCAGATACCCCGTACATACAGTAATTATCCTCGGACCCTTCCAGTCACTTCAACCATTCCGCTTTTGGTCATTTACACGCAAATAAAACATTAACCCGACTGTTTCAAAGCTTACAGCACTGACGTGAGGAATTAAGTCATCAAATATTCCCAGGATCAATCAAGTCACTCTCATTATTCCGGGATGGGAAACCGCATAAGATGGCATGATTTCCCTCAATACTTCTTACAGTAATTCTTACTGTAAGATAATGTATAATGTATACTGTAATAATTCTTACAATTCTCACAGCCTCGCGAAATTCTTACTGTTGGTGCAAAAGCTTGTCTAGAATATTTGAATGGCGCTCGCAACACTCAACCAAAATCAACAACCAACCAAGCAACAGGAAGATAGAATGGCCACTTGGATTTTCAAACAAAACTTCGAGCCATTTTCCAACATTCGAGATAGCTTAATCAATGGATTTCAGTCCTAGGCTGCATCCATTAAACGACACCTTCTATTCGATTCGCTTCCTCCAAGTCCACCATCTCAGGGTGTTTGGCCTGTGGGGAAGGTACACGAGCAGAATCCTTTGTCGCTCGCTCAATACTTGGAGGGGGGGGGCAAAAAATTGGCAGGACAGATCGTCTAGATACCATGCATGTAATTATCCTCGGATCCTTTCAGTCACTTCCGCTATTCCAAATTCAGCAATTCGGCGCTCCAAGCAGGCAGAAACCCTCGGGTTGATGTCGCAGGCTCCAACGACTAGATGACCTGGCATCAGTGTTTCATACTGTCCAAGACCTCTCCCAATAAAGGACTATCAATTTTTATTACAATAGGAATATCAGGGGTGAACCACGCGCAAAAGTCCATCCCCCATGGAAAACAGCGCAACAATCTATTTTCCCCGGACAACCCGGCACTCGCACCATCCATCCATCAGGAACCAGCAAACAATCTAAACCCCCTCGCTCCAACCAAGCCTCCATTTCAGGCCCATTTACTCATGTTTACACTGCCCCTATTCAATTAGGACGCTAATTATCGAATCTAATCTTCTTCTTCCAACTTAATTACAACTAATCACTACTATTCCCCCTAAGATCAAACCTGCTGACGCCAAAAATACTATATAAACCTTATACAGTAATAAGATAATATTTATCCGGCTCATTTCATTGCTCACGTCTTCTCTTCATAATCACAGTGCCATAATCGAGGACATTCGACTAATTATAATTCCCACACCCACCCTACCGAACATAACTCTCATTATCACCGGATGGAACGAGACGGAAGGGAAGAGAAGAATTATTCAGACAAACAGGATCAGTATCATAGCACGACCTGACACGATTCATACCCTCTCCCTATCACCAGACACCACATGACCAAACCCGCCGACCAAAGCACCCATGCCTCCTCTCACCAGACTCCATATGACCATAACGGGGGGACCCAAATCACATTTCACTCATGTAGGCCCCTCCCTTCTCGCCCAGAATCATCCTGGGAGGCTAGTGCTGGCACGGGATGCCCTCGCGTGGAGGTGCTCACCTCACCCTCGCTGGTTATTGGCACATGGGTTCCGCCCCCCATGCCACCTTTCCCCAGACCCCTGACCAAACCCCCCATGCCCCTCCAAAGTATCACGACACCCTCATTTACCCTTTCGAGCATGGATAAATAAGCGAAACGGTTCTCAAATCAAATCCACTCTAAATCGAACACACTAAATCCTCAAACCAGTTCTTTTCGCTCTTTTTCTTTCACGCTGCGCCGCCTCGGTTTTGCCACCTCGACGCCCGATGTGACGCCTAATCAGCTTTTCCTTTTAGCCAAAGGCGAGGGGAGGGCAAACGGCGAGGACAAGAATTTCATTCAGAATACGAGGAAAAAGAATGAAAAAAATTGCGCACACGGCCAGCAGACCACAATCCGCCTCGTGCCAACCACTCCTTCCTATTACTCATTGAAGAGTAAGGCCTAACAGGCTCGTCTACACTCGACCTCATCACCCTCATACCTGCTTATCGCCGCCGTAATACAATTTACGCCCTTGCAATTTAAAATAGCGACGCCGCCAGCGCTAGGAAAAAGAGATGAAAATAACTTTCTTTATTAGAATCATTTTATTTTCACACACGACTCATTCCTTCCCCCTCATTTGCATACCTATGTACTAGGCTACCCTCGTACACTAATTCTACTAATCGACCGACTCACCCAACCCACACACTAGGAATATTCCATCCCTTACGGCCTAACTCACTGTACCAACAAATAAAATCAAAAACTTCCACCACGACCGGGAATCGAACCCGCCATGTGGGTCCTCATGACCCAAAGGGTGGGCTCGATTCCCGGTCGTAGTAGAAGTTTTTGATTTTCTGACCCGAACCAAAGACTTGTACTCTAAGTGGGAATCGAACCCGCCCTGTGGGTCATGAGGAAACGCAAAATGACGACCAATAGGGCGGGTTCGAGTCCCACTCAGGGTGAAAGTTTTTGATTTACTGCGCCAAGAAGTGGTTCGTGCATTGACAAGGTGCTAATTCAAGCTTTTAGGTCGACAAATAAAACTATGACACTATCCTAGAAACTAGGGCTCTCATTCCATAGGCCCAGCCTCGATTCCTAATCAGTTGGGGATCATACAATAACTGGGGCATATTTTCCCTGATTTTCCAAGGTTTTCCAGCCAAAACTTGAGTTACTAAAGTTACATTATGAGTGATTTTGGGAGCCTACCCTGACCTTCCGACTTACCTGGAACGACTTTGACTGCTTGTATAAATATCCATCCTTGATGGCTGTCTAAAACAAGTCCACGTCACCCACCGCCTTCACACTCGCCCATAAATCCCAAAGATCAACCAAACGGCTTATATCACAAAAAATCTTTCTCAAGCCACTCTTCGCTGCCAAACCAACAAATTTATCGCCTAAGCACACAGACGCTAACAGACTAAATAACCCGATCCCTGCTTATGTCAGTCAGAAAAGTGTCGAAAACCATCCATCCCCATAATTCTCTCCGACAGCTGTTCTACCCTACCCTTCCATCTCCACACCAGGCGCCTTCGCCATCAACATTTTTTCCTGAACTTCTACTAAAACTACACCAAGTCTCCCTCTTAATCAAATCTATCGATCTACTGATGATCGATTATCAACGAGATTATCTGTTGATGATCGATTATCAATAATCATAATCATTCATAATCGATCAATAATCACTGATTACCGATTATCAATAATCAAAATCACTCATAATCGATCAAAAATCACTGATTATCGATTATCAATGATCATAATCATTGGTAATTGATCAAAAATTACTGATGGCAGATTTGATAGATGTCAAATTTAATGAACGCAATAATTATCGATCAATAATCACTGATAACAGATTATCAGTGGTCATGATTATTGATTATTTGTCATCAGTGATTATTGGATTATCAGTGGCCGTGATTATCGATTATCGATCAAAAATCAATTACGACAGATTCTCATTGGTACTACTAATGATCGATTATCAATTACTGTCAGGCGATTATCAGTGATCGTGATCATGATCATTGCTAATTGATCAATATTATAAACGATCATGATCGATAAAAAAAATCAATAAATAACCTCCGTTCATGCACATAAAACCTACCTCACTATCATGATCACAATATTCACCCAAATAAACCATGACCATAAATTCTTCGACACCCCCACCATCAACCAAAACTCGATTGACGAAAGGTGACATTTACAAAAACACAGAATCACAATTCCATCAATCGATTTATCCAATTATCGATCTTATTACAAGAACTTTACTGCTCCTTTTTTCTTATTTTCTTATCATCAAACAAATTTCTCAATTTTCACTCCCAAATCACCACACCACAACCAACCGCCGTTATAGAAATTAAAAACCAGCAAAACGGATCCACTTCTTTTATAAAAAAATTTCCATCAAGAAGAAAAAAGAAATTTTAGACTTTTCTTCCATTTTCTCAATCATGAATACAAATTATTCTTAGTTCATCAAAAACACCCACCACTTTCCACTTTTTAGTAAGCCAGCCAAAGAAAATTGACAAATAAAAAACGTTTTCCAATTCCGAAATAAGAAAATTATACAATTTCTTATTCATCACCAAACTAAAGTTCTGACTGAAAATTTCCTTTTCTAATTTCGCCACTTAATTAATGTCAATAAAAAAAATGACGTCATTCAAGTCGACTAATCCATTTTTATCCCACATTTTATCAATCTATTCCAAATAATATATTCAGCAAAAAACTTTAAAAAATTATACATTTAATTTTATTCTCTCAAATCAAAGCTCTAACGACCACGAAAATTTCCTCAATAAAATCTTAGTAAGAGCGCTAAGACACGAACCAATGCGTTCGAGACCACAAAAGCACGTAGTCTTTTTGAATGAATAAAGAATCGCTTCTTTTCTTTTTTTGATGGGAAAAGAGACTACGAGAGAAGCAAAAATAGGAAATCTTTATTGAAGCTTTCTATTTCGCGTCTTTGAACTAAAAGATTCTTCCGAGATTATAAATCTCTCAATCGTGGACGACTCATGCAAAAAAATTGCGTAATTCTGTGCAAAGATTCATGCTTAATCGACTAGGTAGATGTGAAAAAATTGATTCTGAAAATCAAAGGCCAAATTAATTTTCAAACAATTTTGAAAAATTTGATCACTTTTGACGATTTTTTGAATCCGAATTACATGATAAACTAAAAAATTAAAAACTTTCCAATTCATAATTGTCAACATTTCTCTGTTATGGTTGTTTAGATCTAATTTTTTTTTTTGACTTTTTGAAGAATTATAATTAGAGTATAAAATTAACTTAAAAAATGGTTTTCTAAAGTAATCTTATCAAAATTACAATATTTTCCTAATTTGAGATAAAATGATTTGAAAAGTATGAAGAAACGTGTTAGTATAAGCTTTAAAATAGTTTTTCACTTCTATATTAAAAAGTTCAAACAAATTCTCGCACGAAACTGATAAAAAAACTTCAATTTAAAAATCTAAAAATTGACACTTATCGCGAGAATCCACGATTTATTTTCAAAACCAAACACCACTTAAAATCGGTCGAATAATCTAAACAAAGTTCAAACGTTGCCTCGACTGTATAGCATGGCGACCAATGAGAAATTGTGAAATCAATGAAAAAAGAACCCAAACATCATTAAAGTCAACCAATTTATGCTCAGGCATTCCTGTATTATCAAAGGGAAAGCATTGCAAAGGCACAAATGGCACAGTCATTTGGATTTTTCGACCGAGAATGACTATGGGGCGTGCTGAAGCAGCAGATAGGAAATGGTAGCACACTCTGCCACTAGCAATGTGCCCGAAGACAAATGGAATGGAATGCTATTCGAAGAAAACCCACGCCATTTCCAACTTGAACAATATTAGGCATTTGTGACATTTATTTCACTCGTTCATTTACACTCACAAAAACGCCTTTTTCTTATATCCTAGGCCAAACCATGACATTTTCTAGTTGGCATAGTGCAAAGGTAAATGGGATGGAAGAGTGATGCCACAACGATGGTGCCTTGATGGATGATGGCAGACACGCGTTCAATACTCAAACTTCTCACACCACTGATTTGGCAGACTATGATAATTAGGGGTGGAGTAGGTTAAAGCATGGAGTTTTTTCCTTTTTATCACAGTATATTGCATAGATTATATTATTTTTACATGCATCCGACAAATGCAATTCGAATATCCCGCTTTAAAAGTGTACTCCCTAGAATCCCTTAATCCCTCCCTTAAATTTTCCTGATTCAGGTCTTCCTAAAAGACAAGGTTGGCAGGTAATTCGAACATTGTATTTGCATAGTCGCTGAGATCTCGAATTCTGGGCGAAAAGCAAAGGGACAGCTGAATTTCCAGCTGTTTAATTTGAGCGGTCAGATATTCAAACTTTGTCTGCTAGAACTCTCGATTCGAAAATGTTTTGAATAGGGGAACATAATGGTGCAGCCAACTTTGCATGCATGTGGCTGCGACTTACTATCCAAACAAATTTTCTGACAAAAATAACCTACGCAATGATTTCAGTTGAATTGAACTTTTGGTGTGACAGCCAGCATGAATACATATTTGGCTCAATTCAATGTAAAAGTCAAGGCAAAACGCTGGCAGAACGAGATTTTACTAAAGAAGTATCCTTTTCTACTGGGCTACTTTTTTTGTTTACATTCACAAGAGTCCGCTGTTCCAGCATCAACCGATCCACCAATCCGAGGGTTGGATTGGTTGATACAGATCGGTGGAACCGATCCAACTGCTGGATCGACCAGATTGGCAACTTAAATTTTTCGCGCTTTGTCTGCTGGGAGATGATAAAATGTGACAAACTATAACGGGAAAATCCAGTTTTTTTTCTCTCAAATCAGTATTTAATCCCGCTGTAGGTGCTGCTTAGCTCTCCTAAGTCCTTTGGAGTGGTCTAACCAAGAGTGACAGCGAGGAACCATGGCAGGTTGGTGAGGATGCAGCCAGCATCGACCAATCCACCCTAGGCCTGGATCCCGATCATACCCGGCCGATCCGCTTTGAAAAATTTTAGATTGATGGGGATGACGTCCTGACCAACCTGCCCTGTTCCCACGCTGTAACTCTCTGCCAGTCTACTCCAAAGGGCACAGGAGAGATAAGGAGAGCCTGAAGTATGGAGAGCCCGATTGGTACCTTTTTAAAATTGTCCAACGCGTGGCCTCAGTTACGACTTTTTCTGGTCGGCCAAATAGATGCGCATCATAAGTGCAAGTGCATTATTATTGGAGTCAGACCCTAGTGCCAGCCATTGGACGGATGATCCAACACAACTTTGACAAGTTCGATATCGAAGAGGACCTAGCTTACTTTTTCACTGCTTATGCAACAAAAAGAGGCAATGCGAGATTCTATATTCCACAGATTCAAAATCAGGTTGGTATGATCAACTTCTGGTATTTATTCAGCGGGGCAATGTGCCCTATGAAAGCTTAAAATGACCAATGGCAACCTAAAGAAGACATCTGATGTCTATACACCAACCTTTGCGCAGGCGCGGGATTAGCCGCGCCATACAGTAATTATATTTACCTCGCGCGCTCTAGCAGACAAAGTTCCAACTGTTCAAATCAAAACGGCGGGAAATTCAACAAACCCGTCAAGATCTCAGCAAATAGCAGATAAAACGTTTAAATGGTGTGTCATCCTGGAAGACCTAGTTCATAGGAAAATTTACAACATGTGGTGTCTGAGACTGGGGTACATCTTACGGTTAGCTGCTATGACAGTTTCGCAAAGATGAAAAGTCCCTTGCTTCCTAGTCTGGATTTTTGTGATATTTAAAGCCAGGTGCGACCGGATCCAAAAAAGATCTACCGGATCTGAAAAAGCCGGATCTATCGGATCTAAAAAAATTTGAACAAAATTTCAATCAAATTCGTTTTTCGTCAATTCAAATCATATGATAAGACAAATCAAACATTCAGAATGAAAAATCAAAGCAATTAATCATAATAATCGATCATCAACCTTGAGAATGCGCTCATTCCGACAAAAAAGATAAATCGAAATTAACGGCTCTCAAATTACATCTTAAAAATAACAGTTTCTCATAAGTGTCAAATATATTATATTTGACCATATTTTCATAAGTGGTCAAATTCTTCATTTTGTCATAAGCAGTCCAAAATTCAAAGATCCGGTAAGATCCGGCAGAAAAGATCCGGATCCGGTACCGGAACCGGATCCAGTCAGATCCGGCCGGATCCACCGGAACCGAAAGATCCGGTCGCACCTGGATTTAAAGTAAAGATAACTTCATCTTTCTCCTTTCTAAGAGCCCGAGATTTAAAGCTTCTCTGCATGCAAAAGCCTGAACGTGGGGCTTTTTGTTCGGTGTATGTAAAACAGTCATAAATGGCTTGCACCGAAAATTTTAATTTCCCGCTGCTAGGCTATATTTTTACGTGATTATTATCAAATTAAAAAAATCATTTAAGAAGCAGAACTCGAATCAAGATTTGTTATCTTAATCCACACACATACGAAGCGAAGTGCCTTTCACTCAAGTTGACCCACTCGCCCACCCTACTTTACGTCAATCCCATCCGTCTCCCCGCCTAATCAAAAATACGATTTCAAACTTACACTCATACGAAATGGCAACATTTATTTTACTCACCTCTTTTTCTAATTTTTTCGACGTCGAAACCTTCCGCAATAACTTTTTCACCCCATCATCCAGTCGAATATCCGACTCGATGCCCGTATCTTCATCACTTTCAGATATATCCGAATCGTTCGTAGTTGTTGTCGTCGTAGCGCTACTACTAGTTTGTTGAGACATGGTTCATTTCTAATTTTCCAGGCAATTACAAAAACGAGGCGCAAAATTTTTATCAAAACTGGTATATATAAAACAGAAAATGTCGAGAAGTGATAAAATAAGGCTTTCAGCCAATTAATTAGCCATTCTTTATGTTTAATTGTAATTTAAAAAACGTTGGTTACACATTTTCACATTTATATTTTCAAAAGAAGATGAAAATTTCCTCCACTTTCGTTAATTCTTCGATCGATATACAGAACGCGCACATTGATTTGCAGGTAAAACGCTGCTTACCCAAAGAGGCGGGAAATTTAAAAATTTTAAAGTTCAGCGCGTTTTTTCTGTTGGCTATCGAAATATTAATCAGCAAGAAAAGTCCGGAAGTCTTTATTGGTTTCTATCAAACAATTATATCGAACAGTGACACCAAAAAAAAATTAGTTGAATTTCTGACCTTGTTTTGACAGCATTTGGAAATCGATATTTTGCTTACATCATGTTTTTCACAACTTTTTCACATGATTATAATCTGAGACAACAAGAATATCATCTGGTTTATTTCCCGTCCCCTCTCTTTTAGGCATGAATCAAGAACCTTTTGTTGAAAATTTCTTTGTCTTACTTTTGTCGAAGCAGGTGTTAAGTTTCAAAAAATGTGAACCTTTGCAGTATTTTCATGAAAAGTAGCAAATACTGTAGATCAATTCGACCAAGCAGTCATGTCTCTTCTTGTCAATGCACTGATAGCTTATCATTTTTTGCTTTTTTCGAATTTTTGTACAGCTGAATCGATCAGTCATCGAATTCCATCGTCCAATCCTGATCAGAATTTTGACAACTCGAAATTAGATAGCGGACAAAAATCGTCACTCTTTGTTATTCGTCCTGAAGATGGAAAAATGCGGTGGATGAAACCTATTCTTATTAGAAAACCAGTCGCATTTGTAAGAACTTTTTTCTTTTATGATAATAATATAAAAAAAATTTGAAAATTTTTGCAGAGATCAGCGAATGATGAGGCTATTCGATCAGCGCTTGGTTTGTTTTTGCATGGAAGACAAGATGCGAGATTGGGACGACGCTAAAAAATTGATGATAGAAGATTGGATGAAAAAAAGTATTTCGCCTCTTGTATTAGAGAGCTATGTGGGCAGGACTGCCCCAAAGATCGAGCTATAAGAGATGCGAATAAAAATATTTGGATTTTTGACCTGTAGTCGAACATTTTAGCAACTGTTGGGCCCATGTCGAGCTGATACACTTCAGGGAAAAGATTTCAGCTAGTCCTAAATCCTAAAAGACCATTTTTGCATGAAAATTTTGCATCCATTTTTTGTGCGTTCTCGCCCGCTGTCTGATCAAAAATGTAACTTTACCATTATGAGCCAAGATATCAGCGCAAAAGCACACCCCAGTCGCCTGAATGTTCAGATCTCTCACGCCGTGGCCATCACTACAGTAGTAAGGAAGGATGCCTTTAAGGCAGGCTTGCTGTGGGGGCCGACCCAGGGGTTGCAAAGTGAATTTTTTTGACCCCCATTTTATGTGTGAATCAGATGCACTTATGAGTGGTGATAGTGAAACAACAATGTTTTTGTGTGCACACTCGATTTTCACGAGATTATCCCAAAAAACGTTTTCTTGAAAGTGCCACTGCGATATCGGCCATAACTCACTGATTTTTCGGTCTTTCCTGATAAACGACACGTCAGCGTGTTCGCAAAGGGACGAGGACTTGAATGCTCGTCGCGAAAAGTTTCTAACTGTTACCTTTCTCGAGATATTGGGCGCCAAAGTATGAGGAACCCTCCAAATTTACGACTTTTATACCTCCTGTTCATTCATGCTGACTGGGAGACGGGGTTTGACTAGCCTAAAATATGCCCTATCCATCCAGCTTCCAGCATGATCCCCCATCGTCTATACTTTAGCTTTACATTCGATATTCAAATATGCGAAAAAACCGCACCCAACTTTGGGGAATTTTGAGAAAAATCCATTTTTGAAAATCTTGCGAGACAGATCATGTAACCACACTTTTATTTTCGGATAGAGCTCAAAAAATGCTACTGATTGCGTATTTCGCAGTTGAACTTTGACTTCAAAATGTGGCAAATGGAGGGGAAGGAATCAGCGGTCTCCACGTGCCAGAAGTACGCGCCGTTTGAATTTCCCGCTAAAGCGCTTTTGATATTAGGGCGGTTTGGGCTGCTTTCAGTGGAAATTGCGAGAAAATACATAACTTTTCGAATTTTCACGAAAGACAGATACATATTTTTTTTTTTTTGATATATATATACCCCAGTTCTAAACTAGACAATAGTGCGCCCAAACCGCATTCTTGTCATAAGCAGCGCGCTGGGCGGGAAATTCAAACGGCGCGTACTTCTGGCACTTGGAGACCGCTGCTTCCTTCCCCTCCATTCCCACATTTTGAAGTCAAAGTTCAACTGTGAAATACGCAATCAATAGCATTTTTTGAGCTCCATCCGAAAATAAATGTCTGGTTACGTGATCTGTCTTTCTAGAGTTTCAAAAAATAATTTTCTTGAAAATTCCTAAAGTTGGGTGCAGTTTTTCGCATATTTGGATATTAAATGTAAAACTGACGTATAGACGACGGGGGGGGGGGGGGGGGGGGGGGGGGAATGCTAAAAGTCAGATCGATAGGGCATATTTTAGGCTGGTCAAACCCCGTCTTCGAGTTAACATAAACGAACAGGAGGTTTGAAATTCGTAAATTTGGTAGGTACCTCCGACTTTGGCATCCAACATCTCGAGACAGGTAGAAGGCAGAAACTTTTCGCGACAAGCATTAGATTGCTCGTTCATTTGCGAACACGCTGATGTGTCGCTGATCAGAAAAGACCGAAAGATCTGTGAGTTATGGCCGATATTGCCGGTGCCTTTTCAAAAAACTTTTTTTGGGATAATACCATGAAAATCGGGTGTGCACAAAAAACATTGTTGCGTCACTATCACCATTCATGGCTGCATCTAGTTCACACATAAAAAAGGGGGTCAGAAATTTCACTTGGCGACCTATTTTTCACGTGTTTTTAAAAACCCATCTCTGCGTCCCAAAGACAGAAAACTTCTACAGTACTGTATCTCGATATTATCTCTGACAAGTCACCTTGTCCTGGCCTGTCGAATCCTCAGCGATAGGCCTGGCAGTCGACCAGCAAGGGATGGACTCGACTCATAATAGACCTTTTCAGCGTTTGCAAAACGTTTTGAATTTTAAATTCCCGCTTAGGCTGCTTATGACAATATATCAACAATCAATCAGTTTTGTGCGCGATTATGCGCAAATTTTGGCTTGGCTGAAATGATAAAGATCAATTTTTATGGATGGTGAAAAGATGAAGAGAAATTGTTGTTTTCAAAAACAGATCTGCTCACCAATGTCAAGTTGTCAAAAGCAGTCAGGGAAATCCAATTTTTTGTTGGCGCTGAAAAGCTGATTATCGCCATAAAAGTCCGAAAGTCGCCTTCCCCCCCCCCCCCCCTCCTCACCCAGTCAAACCTTCATTCAGCAGGTCACAGGACGCATGACTTGCGGCGGGTGAAATGCAGGCTGAGCTACGTATGATAAGATGCTCTGACGAGCATGCTTTACTGTGTGACCAGGTCAGTCATCACACAACAGCATGGATGTGACGACTAACCTCATCACACACTACTCGTACTACTAACCATCCTATCATGTAACTTACTCTGCCAACTGATCATGAGCCACATGCAAGCAGTCATCATGCAAACTCACTGTCTTGACAATGCTGCTCAGCAAGCGCAGTCTTACAACCCACATGATTTGGTACGTCTAGCAGTGTGAATCCGCAACATCAAAAGCGCACTCTATTGTACACCAGTGCTCTTTCGCACCTCTGTGCAGTGTAGCGCAGTGTACAGTGGTGTGCTCGACCAGCCAGTCATCAGGTGGATTCATTCTTCCCCTGTGCGGCAGTTGAAAATGGCTGCAAATCAGCATTCCGTGATTCCAACCGCGAAAACGCAGTTCTTCACCGTCAGAAAAGTGCCATCGAGAAGCCCGGAATCACCGAAACCGAAGAACGCAAATGCACCACAACCGAAAAGTCAAGGTTCAGAAAATGTGAAATCTAATTCAGCAAAGAAGAAAGCCGTTCCATCCCCCGCCAAAAAATCTGCTGAATCGACGCCGGTTTGGAGTTATTTGAAAGTGCGCGCTTCGAAATCGGCGACTTTCAACCGACAAACTTACGAAAATGTGGGCGCATCGCCGCAAGGAGACGTCAAAGTAATTCCAAAAGTGCTGCGCGCTTCTGGTCAAGAGGCGACGCCATCAGGTCCCAAGTCGAAGAAAAGCGATGCCAATGTGCCCGGCTATATGACGTTGAGAGGTAAGCGAGGTTTTTTGGGCTCAGGTCTTGCTTGGAACGGGATTCAGTAGGGTAGGCAGCCTGCGACGATCCGCTGCTAACGTGTTCTAGTGGGGAAAGCAGCCTGGGAAAACGGGTTACAACAGGCTTAGTATCCGCCTGCGACGATCCCCAGCAAAAACGACTAGAAACTGAGCACTCCTTCACTATAGCCCCACCATGTGACTGCGTTTCTGTTAGGAAGACACAGCTAACAGAAGCGATCACGGGGAAAAACGTAGGTTAGAATTAAAAGAAAAGAACTCCAGCAAATACGTAAAGATCATTGGAAGCAAAGCGAGTAAGAAAAAGGTCTCTTTTTCGGAACAGTGTTTTCCTCCTCGTAACATAAAATCCAGCAGAAAACGCTTTTATGACGGTTTGAAAGTGCGATCGAGGACTATACAGTAGAACACAAAATAATGGTTGAGCGCGCAGTTGACGGGTCAACGCAGAACGCTCACAGAAGTTTTTAACTCTCCCGCGAAATTCATTCTACAGTAAGTAGGTATACCTCGACTCCGTTGGCTTGGGGCAACACAAAAAAAACGCAAATAGCGATGAGAAAATGGCATTTGGAGGACACCTGCTGCTAAAATTGTCATGGTCGCGGCATTTGACTTCTCATGGATGGATGCAACTTGAGACTCTGATGCTGTACCCGCAAGTAGTTTGTGGTTGTAGTGTGATCTCTATAACGTTGCATGGGTGGTGCTAAGCACAATTACAAAGATTTGGCTAAATTTTTAGTATAGTTCTAATCATGTCAGAATAAACCCAGGAAATTAACACTCTAGGCACTTGTACCAGTGAAATTTCACTTTCGAATATGTACAGTGTCGGCGTTTTTCTAAAATTACCAGCATATTTAAAAAAGTTAAAATTTTTTCCGTAGATTCTATGCGCAACTTCAACAACGCCACTCCTCCTTCTCCGCCTGTCGACACTGGACCACCGCATTACATCGAATTGCCAGGCGCAGAAAATTCAAACAAATGTGCCTCAACGTCCGTCAAAAAAGAAAAACCGAAAAAGAAAAAAAGCACGGTTCGAATTGACAAAATATCGCTGATTATCGGCGTCGTCCTGGTCGTTTCGCTCTTTTTGATCATGGCTGCGGGACTGGCTGTCGGCGGATATTTTCTTCATAACGCCATCACAAAAGCAAACAAAAATCCCATCTTGTCAAACTTCAAAAACCCACCGCCAATTGTTGGTTTGACGAAAGATGCTGTTCATTTTCAAGAAGCCGCATGCCGGAAGAATCCTCGTTTGCAAAGCATGGTTGTGCCTGAAGCCTGCATGTACTCGACCGCCCCCATTCTCGAGCGTAGTTGCAATACTGGCACTTGCGTTGTGGTCGAATACTATATGAGCGGTTACGAAAAAGAATTCTTCCAGCCCATCTATCCGCTGACCCAGTACATGAAGCAGACCACGAATCAATCGGTATTCTGCCTCGTATTCAATGGCGAAAACATCGAATGGCGCGTTTGCGTGAATAATCGATGCGATCATTTGTACAATGGGACCAAGTACTGGTACGGCAAGAGCGACTACAAGGGACGTTGGATGGACAATTGCGACGAGGTGAATCCATGCTGGCGAAAGAGATCCGGAGCCGTCTCTGAGGAGATGATCTTCAAAAATCCGAATCTGACGACGAGAACAGAATGCGCTGATCCCGAAAAAGCCAAAGCTCGATGCCCGAACGACGATGTGACGGCGGCTGTGGTTTGGATTCAGCACTTGTACTGCGACATGAACCCTTCGGCAGTTGGTATATACTGTTCTGGTATGTTTTTGGATCTTTTCTGGCACCCGATCAATTTTGTTCGCAAAATAGAAATTTCGAAAAAGCTTTGTTTCCAGATCTTTCGGACTTGGTTTTGGTTTTTAGGTTTCCCTTTGCGCTTATGGGAATGTGCCGAATGCAACGCCAAACCGCATCGACACACTTTGGCCAAAACCTATCGTGAATCGATCTGTTCTTCAAACGAGACGATGGAAACGCATTCGAACAATTGCACAGTCAGTTGCGCAATGGAAACTGATGTTCGGTATGTCAGCATGCCCGACGGCGCTGCGTGCGCTCTTCCCGCTTCCGATCTTCAAAACGACGTGCTGGCTTATTGTTTTCAAGGCGCTTGCTTTGCTGCTGCCTCGAATGATGAACGGAAATCCGGATTCAAGGACTTGGAACATTGCCAGCAAGACAAGAAGGAACGCATGAAATACTGGTCTGCATTCAAATGAATGACATATCTGCAGTGTGATCTGATGATGTACCATGGTCAGTGAAATTCCTCGCGTCGCTTGCTCGCTAATCGATCTGAAATTTAAGTGCTCTTTTTATGAATTTTTGACCTGCGAAAGCGTCCAGCAGTTTGCCTCATGCTCTGCATAACAAATCATGCATGTTACACTGCTCCCACTTTTGGTGAGGGTATCATTTAATAACGAGCCATCGTCGAAGTCGGCTGCGTGCGTCCTTGCGGGGGGCGATGAGCGCCGAAAAACAGCTTGAGCTACTAACCGGCTTCCTTGCCATAAATTGCGTTGTTTCGATCGCACTGATTTTGTTACTTGGCTACGAACTGTTGTTGGCGCATGGAGCAGTAAGTAGAAATCGCGTTATTTCTAGTAGAAATGTGACACCTTGATTATGTTTCAGAGGCAGACTTCTTTTCAACCGATCATGTTCGCTTTGCTTCATGTTCGAAAACGAATCAAACTTGGCGCATATTCGTTAATAGAATTCCTGCATGTGTGTCACATTTTGTCCATCACCAAAGACGAGGTAAAGGTTTTTTGCTTCTTTGAGCATCTACTAAATTTGGCATGTTTCACAAATCTTCCAGTAATGATTTTAGACAGCCGCATCGCTTTTTGCAGGCTATGGAGATGTATACGCAGATGCATAGGGATCGTCGAAAAACAGGTGAGCGTTGGTTGTTCGACGAAGTCGCTAAGAAGGCGGGCGCCAGGGATCGTCGTAAAATGCACGTTTTCAAAAGCTTCGCCGCTTGCAGTCAATTCACGCAGGGTCGTCTCGGCTACCGACTGCACCATCTCTTGCATCGGCCGATTGAATATCTGCAACGATACGCACCCGAAGCAGGCACGATGTTCGATATTTCCAGATTCATCAAATCGAGCAAGAAAAAGAAGGATCCACGCGGGAAAAGTGAACTAAAAGAAACGAAAGAATGATACCATAGTAGTGCGGTGAGTGATGGGGTAGGAGGATTCTGCGCGTGTGTCAACAGAAAGCGATGCAACAGAATTTGTTATGAATATCGCCTTTGATCAAAAACTTCGACGCTGCATGATAAGCGTTGATTCTTTTATTGTATAGTCAATCAAAATTAAGCTAATCGCTAATCGCTATTCGGACTGGCGTGCTGTCCTCTGTTGTGACCGCAACGAGAGCAGAGGGCGAAAATGAGGGGGCTCGTCGTAAAACAGTTTTCAGGGATTTTCTGGTGAAACAAGGAGTTTCTGCTCAGGGTTGTTCCAACCCAAATTTAGCCTTAGCCTTAGGCTTACAGTAGTCTAATCATAAGTAGGGCTTTAAAAGATATCATGAAAAAACTTGAAGGAGAAGCCGTCTGTTTCTTTGGAGGGAGGGTTCAGAGAGAAGGGAGGTTTAGACCACCCTGAGCAAGCCCTTCAATGGCGATGAATACATTTAGGCTCGGGGGTCTGGGGGGAGAGCCCTCCAGGGCCGAAATGCTGTGAGGGTCCTCAGTACACAAAATTTCTGCACGCGCGTCTATTTTCACGACGGCGCAACTGCCTTCACGGTGTGCCACGCCATGCGAAAATGTCTGCAACGAGCGCTAAAGAGTGCGGCTAACAGAAATAGTGCGAATGCATACGTAACAGGGAGCGCTGGGGGGCTAAAGTAAAAGATGCCCACGAAAGCTGATGAGTTTGCGCATGTTATGAATGACTTGTTGAATGGACCAATCATTATGAAGCTGAAGTTAACATCAGAAAATTCACTATTTTATGGCGCAAATGAAAAGAGAATGGTTGTGTGCTCACGGTTTTCGGGAAACTGTGAAAGTAGTAGGTGTGACAACAACTGTATAAGCACAATTGACACCTCAGTGGGAAGAATGCGGCAGGGTCTGTTCTAGGAATCGTTACGAGTAGCGGCAGTCAAGTCAGCTTTTTCTGTGGGTTATTGATGTGGTTTATCAGTTACTGATACGCGGGTGAAAGACTTTCCATCCCCTTGATCTGCGGGAGCCTCGCCGACTGTTCAGTTACACGTGATATGATCGATGACTGTAATTTGTTCCTAGGTACAAGAGAGTAAAATATTCTGGCTGGCTGGCTGGCCAGCAGTAGTCAGCCCTAATAATCCTGCGGATTTTATGAATTTATGTGTGGTATGGAGATATACTGCTGGTAAAAACTCTTCTAAACTTGGTTTTCAGGTTTCGGGCATTGAGCTCTGTGTTGCAACACTCGGGTTTTGGATACTGTGCCGAAAGCTGCCCTCGTGTGTCGGAGTCTGGTGATTCTAGTTAATTCTCGTTGTGACTACTGCATGATCGACCACTCATTCGATTTGTTCACAGGCCAGCGTGTAAAATCAATCGTGATGGTTCAGCCCAGTGTCAGCATCAGTTGTTCGTTTTTTGGGTGTCCCCTCGCATGTATCATCATAGTACTATCAAAATGCAAAAGCAGGCCAGCATTTTACGACCTTTCGTTTTCATCTACAGTATCATATTCCAGGATTAAAACCCAGCGCGGCTAACAGAGAAACACAACAGTCTTTAAACCAAGTCTTGACAGCGTATTCTCCAGCACCATGAGAATCTGCATTTCAGCGCACGTTGACTCCACATTACTATTTGGCGTGCAACTGGTCAAGTAAACATGTTTCGAATAATCATGAATAGTAATTCGAAGCGACATAAATTCACGTTAAATTTGAGATAATCCTCCGAGAGGCACACATAAATCTGCCAGTGAAGGCCCCATCGTCGAAGAATGCATGGTTGGAGCAAGTCCAGTAGTGGCATCAAAGCCATGAGAAGACGCCATCGGCGACTTGAATCGAGTTCGAGCACAATATGTCAAGCATGCGTATGCGCTATTGAACACCCCGCTGGTGAGCATGAAAGATGCCAACAGCCCAGTGACTGCGGACACGTAGACCCAATGAGTGCCCGCCACGCTCATCTGCGCACACACTGAAACATGCGCATATTTTTAGACTAGCATTTTTGATTTACTTACGGTTGTGACAGACGCCAAATTCAAATTATTGTCGTCTGGCGCATTTTCTTTGGCGGTTTGGAAAGGTTTTGCCCACATTTGGGATGTTATTGCCGACCACCCAATGGATGCCAGAATATCCAGAATACTAGGCACTAATAAAAACACTATACTTTTCTCGAGTCCGAACGAGAAGCATAAAATAATAATGATCAAATAAATAATCATTATCGATCCGAATATGATCGGATATCGAATTAATCGATAGCACGCCTTGGGTGCACCAATTTCGTGTCGGCACCAAATCTCGTCGGCTGTTATTGGATGAGGCGGAATGACACACATGGTGAGCACGGATATTGTCATGGCCAAATTTACTGACTCGAGAATAATTGCAAGAATGCCCAGACGAGTAGGCTTCGTCATTGCAAGGTCAAAAAGACATGCGCCGGGGGGGGGGGGCATGGGTTTTTGACAAGAAGCATTGTCCAAATGAATATTTGGTGACGAAGCGTATTTCTGCGGCAGCAATGGGGAAGTGTAAAGTGGGGTATGTTGAGAAGTGTTAGGTGCTAACGTTGCATTCTGTTGGTCAGATGTTTGCGTGGGAGGCGAGTAGGCGTCATCTAGTCAGAGAGGGGGCAAAAAATGGCCGAGAGCGATACCAAAGTTTCGCTGCTTTGTGTATGTTGTGCAGTTATTGAATGGGGAGTGGGCAAATCTGCGTCTGTCAGTTTTGTATTCAAATAGGCAGTCGATCGCAGCCTTGACCGCTGTAACCAGCATCCCTAGCTGTCGGGAGATTGATACCTCCCCCCCAGCTAGGAGAAGGCAATCTCTCCGGTTGATGTTTCTAGGGCACGCGTAGTCGCGGCGAGACTAACCCGCCTCCTGTCGGAGGGTTTGCCCAGAGGCTTCGGTATCGACAATCTCTCGCCGCCTGGGTGCGCTGGTTACATCACCACACTCGCACGCGATTTTACGCCTCCTACTGTATTCCTTCACCCATTCTCGATAAGCAGCAGGCGGCAGATTCCAATCAGTCGCATTTCTGGCGAGATTTGAGACGAAACGCAGCACCTCATGATCGCTGACGTTCAAATGCAGTTCAGGAGCGCGGTAGAACTCATACATGAAGGAGGTCGTCATCTCGTCGTCCACCCGCTGACAAACGAAATGCCCCCAAGTAAATGTGAGTGATAGTGATTAACCAGTGAAAATTTGACCATATGTGCCCCTCGGTACCCGCTTTCAAAAAATATACATAGGTATGTTATATATTTTGTCTTTACACGTTACGGGTCAGAATCGCAAAAAAAATCTCTAAAATTGCCAGGTGTGGTTTCATTTCTCGATCTTTTGAACTCGCTGGCATGGGTCAAAATTTTTACTTGGCAAGGTCTTGATCGACCCTTGTAGAAACTCTGTCTCAAGAGAACTGCACAGACTTCTTCAACCTCATCACGTGCAGCGCGGCAGTGCTCTCATGGAAGAGCATCAAAGAAGCTGAAACTTTATGCAGGGTATTCCGGCGTTCTACTGTGGTGTAAGGTCATGAACTTTGTTTTATTTTTTTAACTTTGAATTGATTGTAACAGCCTGATTGCATATTGCATACACCCAGCGAGATGGGCGCGACCGATTCCGTTTCCCGTTTACTCGTACATCATCTTCGCTTTTATAGGGTTCAGGCAGTGAGCATTGCAATAACGGCAGGGTGCGCGGTGTAAAGTCGTGCGAATGTGTTTTAATGTGAATTCCACGCTGCTCGTTCCCAATTGCTTTGGCTGCTTGCTGGTTGCGTCTCATCTGATCTCTTCGATTCGTCAACATTCCGACAATGACTGTGCTTATCGTTCGATTTCTGCGCTTGTTAATGACCGTGATCGCCGTATGCATCGTGGTCCTGATTTCCGCGCCCGCCACATTCAAAAATCCATCGATCAGTCACAGCTACGACAACAGCACTTCCCTGGTCGACGAGATGACCACGCGCTTCATTCACGAGCTCTCTAGCGCTCCCGAACCATATATGACCGTCAGCGACGATGAGCTGCTGCGTTTCTGGCGCTTGCCTCCCATGACTCAAATCTCGCCCGAAATGCGATCGATCGGAATCTGTCGCCTGGCCGCTCATCGAAAATGGGGCAAGGAATGGGAGCCGTGCAATCGCGTGCAAGTCTGGTGGTTGTGGATCATGCTGGTCGTAGCTGAGATCGACCTCTCATTCGAACTGTTCAGTTGCCAGCAAGTAATTTTGACATCGTGGTGGTTCGATCCACCGATGGCAAACAAATGCGCCCATCGAGTGATGTGGTGCTGGCCAGTGATGCGCGGCGCTGTTTGGTTTGCTGCCAGTCAGCTATACCACATCTTCGTCCGTCGTCTGGGCATGGACTACACATTGGATGGAGGCATCTTCTCGTATCACTACTACATCGACATGCCAACCACGTGGATCGCCGTGTACCACCTGGCCATCATCGTCGAGACAATCAACGCCGCTGAATTTCTCTTCTTGATTATCCGCTTTGTCATGTATAAAAAACCGATATGTGACGTCTTGCAAATGTGAAAAGAGTGGAGTTGTCTCATGCATGCTGTGGATGATTGCTGTGGCTGACAATCAATGATACATTAGTCTGGATACAGTAAACATACAGATTCTTTGAAGGGTCATCTTCGCTCTAGCTTTGTGCGAGGCTGACGGTCAGGATTTGGGAACCTAGGAATAGCTTCTTCACCCCGCGAGTCTGAGGACCACTGAAATGACCACATAAAATCAAAAAATGACCACCCATTTCAAAAAATCTGTGCATTTCATCGATAAAAGTTTTTTGGCTGTGAAATGATCGATCTGTGTGTGGTGTCCTTACGAGTGATCTCAGGGACGCGGGTTCACGTTCCGTTTTAGGTTCTTGTTTTTCAGAGGTTTTGAAGAAGGCGTATGGTAGTCACTCAATTCTCTTAGTTGTAAGGAACAAGTGTTTGGGCCAAATAAGTTTGTAGCAAAAAACGAAAAACAGTTTTTATTATTTCCAAAAAAGTCTGTTATGACAGACTCGAAACTTTTAGACCAGCCAATGCACACAGTGGAACCAGGGCTTGGGATGGCTGGTCTACTCGGCCACTGCTAAACGCAAACACAGTTTAGGAAAATGTCTGAGCAGAAGCTACTTTTTCTACATTAATATCAACAGGGCGACTGATCCTGCCCTGGTTTCACTGTGTGCATTGGCTGATCTAAAAGTTTGTAGTCTGTGATGACAGATTTTTTGAAAATAATTGAATGGGGAGTGAAAGAATCGACTTGTTTTGTAGACTATTATGGCAAAAATGTGAGCGATACCCCTACAGTCCCTGTTTGGATGCCCCAAACATCCATGCAGGACGTCCACCCTACCCAGGGGGAAGGGAGTGGACGGAAGTAGATGTGGGCGGGGAAGGCCAGCGTTAGGTGGACGTCCACTTTTCGAAGTTGGCGGGAGATATATCGGAAAAAACAAAACAATTGAACTGCTGTAAACATTGGATATAAAATTACCAATATTCAATCACCAAACGATAATGCAAAGCCGCCTCGTTGGCTGCTGACTCAAATGGATAATATTTCAGTTTCTCGAAACATTTGTGATCTTTCGACTCCCCCTTTTCTGAGGCAGATAAAACGACTTTAATGTCGCCAGTGTTCTTTGCGTTGGTAGAGGTATTGCCTAATATTTGATGGTTCTTGATTTGCATTGATACCAACCTGCTGTTTTGTGCCTGTTTGTGTGTGTCCTTCAGTGGCCCTCTCATAATCAGTCGCCTTAGTAAACGTGCTCTCTCATCGCGTCCAGGTCGCCCCTCTGTTGCCTGGCAGTGGTGCGTCGGCCCGGTTATCATCTGATACTGCTCCTGGTCTTTTCGTTTCAGGCCAATCGATTCTCTACGGCCGGTGGCCGACCCATCTTTCAATCAAACCACCGATCCACACCGTTTTCACTGATCGCTGGTATCAAGCAGGTCCTATTCGATTTCCTGCATCGATCGTTTCGCCCCGACACAGCTGGCGACGCAGCTGTTAACAAGCAACTTTTCGTTTCTCTTTAGTGCGAGCGAGTTCTATGATATTGTTTCGTTGGTGACGCCTGGTAGGCGCTACACATCCGTCGTCAATGGCATCATTCAGAGGTTCTGGTCTCAATGCGGGTTGGCGATAATCTGGTATTTCTCGTCGCCGACTGATCTCTATGTGCTACGCCCGTTGGGCGGATCTTTCGATTCGGTAGCGGTCAGCCATCACGTGATCGTTGTCACTCACCGTGCCGCGCCATCGTGGTGTGATCGTTTTGTCCCAATTTGGAGCACCCAGGTGTGTCCTCACCTGAGGAAGGGGCATTGTAGAGGCATTGACTAACCTGGACTGGTTCTTGATTTGCATTGATACCAACCTGCTGTTTTGTGCCTCTTTGTGTGTCTTCTTTGGTGGCCCTCTCATAATCAGTCGCCTTAGTAAGCGGTTACTCTCGTATCGCGTCCGGTTTGCCCCTCTATCGCGTGGCAGGGTGGCCAGTTCACACGTTGCTCAATTAATGTGTCTTTTATTGTGTCATCAGAGAAGATGCTGAACAACATCGACCCTCGGCCTTCCTCTCGATCTGATGCGGCCGATTGCATCAAGAAATGAAATATTAACGGCACACATCCTCCGGCACCAGACCACTCAAGAGGACACAGGAGAACTACACAATCAGCAGCCTGCTGGGATGGGGGACCAAAAATAATATCAGCTGTCTCTAATAGGAAGTTACTTGGCAGGGCACTTCAGCGAATCGTAAATCCCTCAAATTGCTGAGCACAATACTGAACTCCTAAAAGTACTTGTTGCACATAATTCCTGGAAGCCTCCACCAATTGATGGATTATTGAGATCTGATCAGGGGCTCACAATTTTTCCAAAACAACATACGTTTGTTTCTGGGACATTTCATGCGACTCGGTGGTTGCCACTTCTGTTCCTATTCTGTTCACAAATCGTCGGTACTGGTGACGATCCGCGGAAGAGGGGGAACCGAAAAGGTTCCAACCCTACGCGGACAAGCTGCTTTCGTTCTTCAACTGTGGGCACGTGTTGGCATTCATCGGCCCAGTGGTCGCCCCACAGTAGATGCATGGAGAGCGAAGCTTGCTCCTGACCGGATCATGATTGGTGACAGCTTTTGGGGCACGTTTCGTTTTACCCTTGCTGTTGACCAGAAACGAATGGCTCGTCTTGGGTACGCTTGGTTTTTTCCCTTCGTTGCGATGATTTGATGACTGAGCTGATCATGGCTCGTCTTTTGTTTCTACTTCTGCTTGCCGCATCCTTACACAGGGCCTCTGCAAATGATTATGCAAATGTGGGTTTGCCAAACTACTGTAATTGTAAGTCGACATCTACGACTGACACCGCGCGGTTTCAGATGTTTTCTCGAATTTATTCATGATGCATCACTGTTCAACCAGTCGGCTCACTCATCATGCTCGAAAAGAATTGGGTCATTCTTTCCGTCACCCACTTTATTTCAACTTCTTCTGACATCCGAGATGAGAGACGAGATGAAGGCCCACGAAGACCAGTTCAGCTGTGTTGATCGAGGCGATGGTCAGGCCCAGGTAGTGCACGGCGAGCCACGTGGTCGGCATGTTGGTGTAGAAACGATTTGAGAAGATGCTTCCCTCCAGTGTGTATTCCAAGCCCACATCGACATTGATAAAGTAGACGAGACTGGCAGCGCACCATACACACCCGCGCACCACTGGCCACCACCACACGATGAGAAAAGCCTTTTTGTGCGCCACCAGTGGATCGTCCCACCACGATTTCAAACAATCCAGCTGACCACTGGAAAATTCAAGTGCACAGTTGATCACAGCCAAGGCCATCATGATCCACAACCACCACACTCGCACGCGATTGCACGGCTCCCATTCCTTTCTCCATTTTCGATGAGCGGCCAGGCGACAGATTCCGATCGATCGCATTTCTGGCGAGATTTGAGTCATGGAAGGCAAACGCCAGAAACGCAGCAGCTCGTCGTCGCTGACGTTCAAATGCGGTTCGGGAGCGTCGTCGAACTGAACCACGAAAAAGGAGAACCTCATCTCGTCGACCAGGGAAGTGCTGTTGTCGTAGCTGTGACTGATCGACGGATTCTTGAACGTGGCGGGCATTAAAATTAGGAAATAAATGCACACAGCGACCACGGTCGACAACGAACGCAGAATCAGAATGACGAGCGAATTCATTGTGGGAACGCCGACGAATCGAAGAGCACAGCAGAGACGCAACCAGCGAGCAGCGAAGGCAGGCGAGAATGGGCAGTGTGCAGTTCAGAAACCGAACATCAATATCTGGCCTCCTGTACACTGCCAGGATGTTGCTGACTGCACCCTGAAATTTCCAATATGCGCACATACCGTCCATGAACTTGCACCAAAGGGCGCTTGCATGGTTTGACAGCCACGGCGCAACAGATACTTGCTGTCAGGATCAGATAAAAGCAAAAGGGAAGGGTTGGGATTTTGATCCCGATCCTGACGTTGGGGCATCAGGATTCTGAAGAAATAATAGGCACAAGCGCGATAGGTACATTCTGATTTATCACAGCTTGTGATAGCTGTTTACCCAATTCGGCACTGGTCTCACAGTCGAGAATGGGTACTGTTCAGCTCATGAACCGAAGTACTACCAGGCTCGTTCACACTGCCAGGATGTTATTCTGCCTGCGAGTCCTGTCATTACCAATATGGTCACTCGCAGTTCAATAACTGGACCAAACCGAAATGTCTATTTGATGGTCGAGACTTCCATGGGCCCATGGGCAAAGACGCACAGTGCGTGCCTGTAGACTATTTCACTGACCCCGTAGCATAATTTATATTCCCGCTCCAAGCTGCTTATGACAGATGAAAAGCCTCTCATTCCAAAGCGTGTGTGCTTTTGCATTTTAAAGCTTTTTCATGAAGGAAGTCAGCAACTCTCGCCCACGTTTTTAAAAGAAAACGATGAATTAAAGTCATAAAAAATGCCTCGTACAACTAGCGCACCCTTTTTGCAGCGAGGGACTTTTCGTTTGTAACGCTGGCATTAGCAGCTTGTAGCGGCCAATTCAAACTTTGCGACTTCTGAGGCCTGTGAAATAGTCTATTCCCTGACCATAATTTCGTTCCCGCCGCAGAAAACTGACTCCTGAATAGCAGGGCGATGGGAATTTGTGCTTCGTGCGGGTGAATGAATTTAAATGACTGGAGGTAATTTTAAAAAATTAGCTCTCTACCATGTTTTATTTTTACATTCTTCGCCTATTACACTGGTACATCTAAGACGCCGAGTTTCGGAGTATAGAAAAATCCTCATCCTTCAGTATTAGTGTTACTTTTTTTAAAAATTTTTTGTGGGCCGAAGCCCATTTTGCCTGTAGCTGGCCAGCAGTCAAACCTTCTACATAAGCAAGGCTGTGCGGGGACCGGCACACACAGCAGGGTCGCTCTGCGCGTCTCAACTAGGACCACCTGCACGCGAGGGCATCCTGGACTGGACACCGACTTCCTCGGACGATGGCGGGTGGGCCTTGAACCCTGTGGGTGTTGGACAGCCGAGACTGTCCACTCGTTTGGCTTCAGTTTCTCCACTCGGAGCACCTTGGCGGTACTGGGTGAAGCACCCACAGCCTGGCGTGCTAGATCAGCGAGGGTTTATGGTTCGCAAACTGACCCCCATCACCGGGGATCGAACCCCTCGGCGATGAATGCTTGAGAGAGTTATACTTTTCTAAAGTCGATTCGCAAAGCCATGCAATCGATTCCCGGTCAGATTTTATTCTTTCTATTTTACACCAATTGTACCCAGATATACTAATGCGTACTTTGATTACCTTGAGGAAGACAATACGAGACCCCTCAGTTACCTTGAACCTAGTTGGGAAACAGTGAGGACTCGATACAGAGGTTATACGCTGTATAGTTTGGGAGTGTGGCCGATCTTCTTCGCTCTCATACTGCCAGGTTCCGGCTGGTCTTACAACCGATCGGTCCGAGGTCATGAATAGCCCAAGCCTGGTAGAAAGGCTTATTTTTGCAGAGTATCGATCACAGGGGGGGGGCCCATTTCTCAGCAACCCCTCAGGCGTGTTTTCCGCGCCTCCCAAGTGTGCCTGCAACTGGTCTGTGTGAAATCCTTGGCTCGCCCTAGGATAGAATTAGGGCTGACCAGAGGATTGCTCAAACCACAGGAACCAACCCACGTAGTCCACGGACACTTCTCGATATGCTTTACTATCCCGCACCAAGAAGGCCGTGCAGACTCACAATTCGGAGAGCAGCCGCAAGTGCCGGCCGTCCGAACCTGAGCCCGAAGTGCTCATAGAGCAAGTTCAGACCAGGAAATCTCGACTAGTTTTCTCCTGATGCCTGCAACCAAACCAGTCACTCGACCTCGACCTCGCTCTCGGTCTCGTGCTGGCCCTGACTCAGGAGAGGCGGACTGGTTCCCTGAACCAATGCACGAATAGGCCAGAGGGCATACATAGTACATGCATAGTCCATGCATAGTCCATGCCTCCGCCTGGGGCCAGGCGGAGGCTACATGTGCAATGATACACTAGCCTGGCTAGTGGCCTAATCCCGGTCCTTAGATGCCTACGCTAGGTAACAGTTCCACTGTCGATGGCGCAGTAAAGACTCAGTCAACACCATAGGATCTTTTACAGCACAACAATGCACCATGATGTCTCAACTGCTCTAGATCTTACCCACAGGCGAATCCGCAGACAAACCAAGTACCTGCCCCGGAGTCCACCCCTGGACGCTTCGACTGTGTCCTAATTTAGCGAGTGTCTCGTATCCGCAAGTGCGAAGTACCACGGCTAACTAAACTATTGCAAACCCGCACAAGGCCGCCTAGGTAGACACCAGATCAGGGGGCCTGTTTCACCACGACTTTCTGACTCCGGACGCGAAACCTGTGGAGTCTGGGGTCCAAGGACCGGAGTCCAGAAAAAGAGCGTTTTACCACGTACTCCGAAAAGGAGTCTAATTGCTGGAGCGGAAAATTGACACCAAGGAGCAAGATGTGCAGGTTTAGTCGCACTCTACTCGCCTTTGTATGCTGGAGAGAGGCAATCTGTGGAAGATGCCAATGATGTCTTTGGTAATTTTGTTTTTGATCTTGCTCACTAATTTCGATTTGAAGGAAATGACAATAATTTAGCAATGCACTCATTATATAGTTATTACAAATTTTTTAATTTCAAAAAATGATTTTAAAGTAGCGTGATAACATTACAATACTATAGCATGACCCTGCTAAAGGTGGACGTAGGCCACGACAGCAGTTGCAGCGCGGCGGGATGGTTGATGACAAGGAAGATATAAGAAAGCGACTATGATTCGTACTTCGTGGTTGAACATGCTGTAGTTTTATGATAGTGCGTACCCTGCTAAATGGAAACTAACGATAAGACTAGTAGAACAAAGGCTAGGATGCCCCCAACAAAATGAGAATGAACACATGAGAAACGTACTCAAGCACGTGTCTACATAGATTGTGGCGTTGGCTTTTTGATCTTTAAGACAGCAGGGTAAAAGTGATTACTATCACTATATCACCTTCACAATCAGAAAAATATAATCTGGTTCTTCCTCGTAAAACCTCATCCCGTTTCTCAAAATTCTTTTCAAAATCGCCCTCAGTTCACGTCGAAACCGATCCTTGACGCACACTGTAGGTAGATACGTAGACACTGGTCGTAGTTGCAGCATTTTATCAGGCTCCTTGTCATCCTCTTTTAAATTCAAGTGATCGTAAAATCCAAAACTCATAGTTCGCCCAATCGTCAGATAATAAATTAATAATCAATGAACTTCACTTCCATCGCTTAGGCTTATGCAGAAAAGGGGTTTGAAATGTGTTTTAGAGTCACGCGAGACTCCAAGGTTTTTGCTCCGCATTTCCGGCGAGATTTGAGTCATGGGAGGCAAACGCCAGAAACGCAGCAGCTCATCGTCGCTGACGTTCAAATGCGGTTCGGGAGCGTCGTCGAACTCGATCGCGAAAAAGGAGAACCTCATCTCGTCGACCAGGGAAGTGCTGTTGTCGTAGCTGTGACTGATCGATGGATTTTTGAATGTGGCGGGCATGAAAACTAGGAAATAAATGCACACAGCGACCACGGTCGACAAAGAACGCAGAATCAGAATGACGAGCGAATTCATTGTGGAAACGCTGACGAATCGAAGAGCACAGCAGAGACGCAACCAGCAAGCAGCGAAGGCAGGCGAGAATGGGCAGTGTGCAGTTCAGAAACCGAACCAGCATCGATATCTGGGCTCCATAAAACTGCCAGGATGTCATGCTGAGTGCACCCTGAAGTTTCCGATATGCGCATATACCGTCCATGAACTGTGCCAAAGGGCGCTCGGATCGCCTGGTTCGGTCGCGATCCCAACCTTGATCCCTTTCCCGGCAAATAGCGGCAAAAGCAAGATCCTGGCATCGGCGGTTGGGGCATCGGGATTCTGCATAAACAATAGGCAAAAGCACGCTAGGTACATCCTGATTCATCATAGCATGGGAAGCTATGGAAGCTTTGTGCCATGGCACCACGATAATGCACACTGTTTATTCCACACGTAAACGCTAGCGCACTAACAAGTAAGTAAGATCGTGGGACAGGCAGGAGTGTACCGTATTTCCTCGAAATTCCCTCCCCCCTCTGGTTTTTCTCCCCCGTCTGGACCCCGATTGAACTTCATTCTTCCCGCGTGATGGAAAATGTTTTCCTTGGAGAGTCAGGTGATGAAAATAAGGTTTAAGACGAAGATATTGTGCAGATTGCTTGAACTCGGTAATGAGCAGCACGAATGCGGGAAGAGAAGTATATAAATGAACAAAGTTAGCAGTATTTGTTGGAAAGCTTCAGACTGTCTATCTTTCTACACCTGATATCCACGAATGTTCTGTCTTTCGGCCAGGTCACTCTTCTATAATACGGAGCCTGAGAATTTTAGCGGGAAAATTCAAAGATTGTCAAAGAAAGCGTGTATTGTTTTAATAAGCTGGAGGCTGAAATGACTCGAAAATCACTGAAAAATGTAAACCTGACACTCCTTTAAGACTCAACGATGTTCAATTGCGAGAATTTTTCAAAGTTAGGGGCCTAATATCAAGAAAACCAAAGATCTGGAACAGGCAAAGATGGGGTGAAAACACATCGTAACTTTCTCAACTCAACCCAGCTGAACATTCTTACGATGTCCTTTTGTAATAAAACGTTTCCATTATTACGCCCCGTTATCTGGAAAAATCAACAGAAAAAATTTTCAAATTTTGTCTGCAGATCATGGTGGTTCTGGCATGAGAATGCAACTAAACCTGCGCAAGTAGTGCGCACAGGTCTATTACGTGAACCGAACGCATTGACATTCGTGTATCTTGTGAAGAATAGTTTCTTCCTAGCATCTGCGGAATGTTTGAGTTTTATTCTCCCCCTCTGGTTATTCTCCTCCGTCTGGGAACTATTTGAAAAAATTTCTCCTCTGGGGAGAATTTCGAGGAAATACAGTATCGCCTGGAGGAGTTTTATCTCTTTCAGGCACAGCAGCGAAGCATATCTGTCGCTAATACCACCTGTGTTGCGTGTGACCCTGTCCCCATATAGCAGCCTGCCTCTATCTTCATCATGGGGAGCGGTCTTTCGAAAATAATTGCTGCGTTATCGATTGCTCAAAAAAGTTACAAAAAGTCACATGATTCGATTCGGCCATGACATGGCGCCGACTCGACGGCATCGCATACGTCTCCATTTGCCTTTGGCCCAGAATGATCGCCAGAGGAAACATAAAATACTCGTTCGAAGAGATGATAATTCAGAGGGACAGCAGGAGCGATGAAGGGGCAACCTCGAATAGCTCGATTGTGAGACGTTTCGCCCACTTGGTCGTTTCCCCCCCCCCCCCCCCCCCTGTGTCGTTTCCCCCACAGTGTCTGGTGGGGGAGTCGATTCACTGAGACATGCGACGTTTCCTCACTGAGACGATTCCTTCACCATGTCGTTTCCCCCCACCATCGGTTTTGTGGTGGGAGAGAAACTGCGGCTTTTCAAAATTTGAGCCTTCGTATGGGAATAAGTGCTCATCGACAAATCTTCAAAGCTTGCCCTAGAATACATGAAATATGCCTCAAATACTTCACGATTTTGTTGAATCATTGTTCGACTGCCATGCTCGAAAAGCCATGTTGTGATAGGGCCTAAAATGCTTGCTTCACGTTTGCTTCTTGGACAGTCCAAGGAGCAAACGGTCCAAGCAATAAAAGAGGGAATTCGAAATTGGTTGTTCGGTTCGGTGGTTCGGTCCAAGAAAGCCGGTTCGGTTCGGTAAAAATCGTCAATCTGGTGGTTCGGTTCGGCCGGTTCGGTGGTTCGGTCGATGCTGGCTTGGACCACGCTCGCCTAGTTCGAGGACAAAGAAGACGAGCCTGATGTATCGTGAATGAGAAAACTACTTTGCCAAAATCTGCAGCTGTCATACTGGTGAATTCACCCAAGCTCCACTGCCTAAATTTATGTCTACTTTTTTTCCGATTTACTGTAAGGTAGTTCTATCCGTACATCTGGATTTGAAACATGCCTTCATTGGCACAGAAAACCTGGTCTGGTCTTACATACAATCGTATTGGCAGCGTAAGTTGCGAGTCTGCAATAATAATTCTGCAATAAGTTGGGAGTTCAAAAAGTTTGTAGCCTGAATACCTTGCACGTTGAGCTGCTACACCAAGCTTGTACTTTACACTGCCCCTCACCCCACAAGCCAAACCTATCATCCTGCCACACACATCCAATCAGACACGTGCTGCCTTTTGCGACCCACGTCGTACCTACCTGCATGTCAGGAGAAAATTATGGTGGGGAAACAGCACGGTTGGGGAATCGTCGCGTGTCAGTGAGTCGATTTTCCCACAAGACGAGGTGGGGGAATCGTCACACGACCAATAGCTCATTAGCTCAACTGAATGATAACGGCAGCAACACTGATTTTGTTTGAGGCGCTAACCTTGCTGGACGTGTATCGAAACTCCATATGAACTTATCAATTGAAAATCACCTTGAGTAATAGAAAAAAGTCCCTTAGCCTAAGCTGCTACGCTGAAAACAGAAAAATGCAAAAAATCCTGATCCCGATCCCCATAAAAGTAATCCCGATCTATCTTTGAGACACAAGACAATTATTTCCAAAAATTCTTATATGCCAGAGGCAAGAAGCTGGCCTCTAGTCTCACTGCATGTCCTAGAATCAAACGCATTTCACCTCTACGTGGTATGCGATTTAGTCTACATCTACCGACAAATGTCGAGGGTCTTGTCCGAGCGCTGTATCAACCAATGCGCGATCCTCAAACAAATGATTGCGTACCACTGTGCAGTTGCAGCGGCGCTGGTGCTCTTTGCAACTTATTGTAAGCCCAACTTGCAACCGCAATTTTTTCTGAAATTTCGAAATTTTGGTCAAGGTTTAATGGCATGTTTTGGTCCTGTGATAAAGTTGTCAGGTTTGCCGGGCCGGGTCGGGTCAAATAAATTTTTATTTTCAATAATGTAAAAAATTCTGCGATATTTGACACCGACTTAAAATCATTAGTTTACAGTACTTGATTGCATGCAAAGGCACTGAAAATCATATGTTTACAGTACTTGGTCACAGGCAAAGGCAAAGGCAAGGGGAATTTCCCGAATAGATGCAATCCTCTTAATCCTCTCAACGAATTCTGTGTACTCGCCGAGCAGATCGACCATAAACGGGGTCTTTGTTCGGGCCAAGAATAGCAGTAAATGGAAATTGCTGCTGGTCGAATGAGCCGTCAAAACGAGGGGTCAAAATTCAACGACACGTCCAGGCAGGTGTCCGGGGATTTATTGCCGACCCATCGCCTCCTTGCGACCTCCGCCCGTTGTGGACACAAGGGAGCGAGGAACGGAGGCGCCGCGTCCATGTTTGGACAATGGGTCATGAAGACTGTGCGCACATAGGAGGCACGTTTCTTGACGCCGGTAGGGGCCATTTGGATTTAAGAGCGTCTTTATTTTTTACAAGGCCGCTTAAAAGGATAAGCCGACATGGATCAAGTTGTGGGCTGCTTGGAAAGGGGGGTAGCGCGCGGGTGTGGGTGCTCATTAAAGTAGGCGGCTATTTTGCATTTAGCAAGGTTTTACTAGCCATGTCCCCCCGTTTTGAACCTGTTTGGCGAGCTGGTGAAATCTAAGAAGCCTCACACTCGATTCGGATTCCTCAGAGTGTAGCGATCACTTCTTTTTTTTATTGTTCTAGGGTCAAAAACAAGCAAGTTATGATTTTTTGACCAAAAGTTACCACCTTTTTGCCTATAATGTGCTCTATTTCCATATATAGGCATTTTAATAAAGTTTACTTCCGCCAAGACAATCAGTTTTGTGAGTACTTTCGATAGAGCACGTAAAAAGGGAGGTCAAAAAATTGACTGGCCAGCTCTCGGTCGGGTCTCTCAGAAACTCAGAGGGAATCGAACCCGCGCCTCTGAAATTTCAGTCCCAGGTGATTACTTAAAAATATAGTGTCCCACCAAGCACACAAACTCCAATCAGGTTAGAAATTAATATCATTTCAACATGCATCCAACCTCCCTCCTTTTCTGTTTGTTTTGGTCTCGGGCGCCGTCTCGTCTAATCCCCAGGCGGTCTGGCGTGTAATTACTCTGTTGCTCCCATTGTCACTTCGGGCGTCTCCATTGCTGCAACCCTATTTAGCGCCTCGTTCTATTTCTCAATGGTAGTCAAATTACAATGGGCTAATCCCGGCAGCTCGTCACATTTTATTGGACCTTTTGTATTTTTGGCTAAGTGACTTTACACTAAATTTCCATCAACCTTGTGGATTGGTGAGAGAAATGGAATGAGCAGATCTATTCTTCGATCTGCTCTATTACCAATGTCTCGAGGCCTCGCTCTCATTCGCTTTCTCATCCTTCTTTTCTCTCCGCTCACGTCAGTCACGCTTGCCTGTGCATAGTGTCCGGTTTTGAGCATGTTGACGCGACCTCGTCGACGTCGGCAACTCTTTCCGATGACCATTTTCGACCAATGTACGCAAGGCCAGTAAGAAATGTGCCTTTCGTTTAGTAATCCGTATATAATCTAGGTTTTCCTGCTGTAGATATAAAAATCCAGCTAGAATGTGGGTTTTTGCTGCAGATTTGAAAAAACTGCCAGGCCTCAGGTATTTACCTAGAATTTTGTGTCTTTTCACTCGGTCCCGTGTTTTGACTAGTTAAATCATTGTTACTTTTTATTTACTTTTCCTCACACCTGGTGGTGTGTATATTTTAGTAGGGTTCCTGTTGGTGAATGGCGAGTATAGAAATGGGACGAGTTTTGGGTGTATTTTGTCCATGGATGGTTCGAAATGTCGTACATGCGTGCCTAAGTGCTTGCCTAGCCTCGTGTCTGCTGAGGGAGAATAGACTGTTCTCTGACAGAGGACATGGGGTGGAGACTGTTTGGTAGTCACTTGGCACAATCTAACTCGCATTCGAAACTGCTCGATCCGGTTCGTTTTGTCAAGTTTACCAACTTGAACTGCCTTCTTTCCAGCCACAGTCCGAGTGGTTTGTCGACACCGAGTGAGCGAGAGTAGTTTAAAATGTGAGAATGTAGAATGCATATTTATCATTGCTGAGAGAATTCCATTTTCGGAAAATTTACTAGTGAGTGGTGGAAAACTGGTTTTGAGAATTGCTATATTTGAGTGAGATAAGTTAGGGTTCTGGAGTTCAGTTTGGTGCGAGAGTTTGAGACCCTGGAGGCGCCGTGAGGGTCCTGATGGTCAGGGAAGGCGAAGGGTGGAGTTGGGAGGAGTATCAAAGTAATCGGGATGATTGACCCCCGGAAAATTGACACCACCAGTTCATTTTTTGGCAGTGCTGTTTTATCAGCGACCTGCAGTTAGAATATATAGTGTCAGATTGGTCGAAATAAGTTTAAGGTACAGTACACTTGCGTTGCGGGTTAAGAATGTTGGCTGACAGTGCTGGCTGACGTGTGCAGTGCATTTCTAATAAAGCTGTTCCACTGCGAGGTGAAAGGTAAGGCCGGCATCCACTGCCATTGTTTGGCAGAAGATGCTGCTCTCGCCTTTCACCCTCTAGGTGAGCTGGAATGAGTGCTCATCTTGGCAGGTTCTGTTACTGACCATCTCCTTCTGACCTCTCTTGTGCAGTACACTGTACATGTGGTGTGTATATGTACCATATGTCAATCTGCACTGCGCTGCAGTATCTCGCAACAGATAATGCGTCACTTTTTGCTCTTTATGGTAACAATTTCTAATCATCTCAAAATAGTGACAAACTTCTTCAAATGGCAGCCCCCTCCCGCTGGTGTCAATTTTCCGACCTGGGTCAACTATCCGTAATTCTCTAAAGTCGATGATTCCTCGAAAATGTTGCACCGGTGGTAGCGTTCTTTCGGGATCCCGATACCGGTCGGGATTAAATGTTGAGGATATGTGTGAAGAAGGGGAAGGGGAGAGCAAGGGATTGGGAAGGGAGTGTTCCAAAAGGGTAAGCTGGAGAAATTTTGGCGGACGATTGAACTGCTAAAGAGGAAGGAAGGGATTTTTTTGCTAATTGGTGACTGATTCTCCCTTTTTTTTCTTGCCTGATTTTGAATGCAATTATAAATACTGCGCAAAACTTTACATTTGCTGGCTACTTGGGGCGGGTTGTTGGTTACCTAAAGCGAATTAAAAGTGCAAAAACACTGGAAATCCCGATCCCGAACGAACGCTAACCGGTGGCGGCAATGACAAAAAGTCCACCTGCGCCCTATCGAGTCCACAAATATCTAGTCTGCAGGTTACGCAAGGTAGGTCGCCACTTGAAGCCAATCCCCAGCTTTTTGATCCCGTCGACGGTGTTGGCTTTCCCAGCCCGTTCTATGGTCGCCACTCGACTGCCCTTTGTCCACATTGACAAACCGCTACTGTGTTTCGAGGCCATTTAAATTCGAGAGGTGTCCGTATTTCGTGTAGTCGCATATTGCACAAGGATTTAGACAAGCAACCAGCAGCTGCCCTTTTCGTTTGATTGACGCCCAATGTAAACAGTGTAAGACACCACCCGCATACCACGTCAAAGATAGGCTGTTTTGTCGAGTGAGTGCTGAGAAAATATTTGTGCACATACTTGATCCGCACAATACGAAACACGACTCGCATCGGGTCCGCGATTTCTTGAGTGAATAAGTCCACACTTTCATCCAACTGATTATACCGATTTTCTATTCTCCACCACCCCTTCTCTCCGACGAGCGCCATGTCATTTTTTGCAGATGTCGGCCATGCAAATGAGGTCTCTACCGTTGGCAGGTCGGTAGTCGAGGCGAGGGTTAATAGAGTCGTTTGCAAAAGATTGATGACATTCTTGGCTCCTGTTTGACAATAGTTTCTATGCGCACGCTTCGGCTCCCATTTTTCTCCTTTTTTGTTATAAAGAAAAGAAAAGGTACCGAAAAGATTTCTCATTGGTCAATCGGACCCGCGTTACTTACGTGTCCCCCCTCCGAATGACCCTGGCCATGATCTCATATTTAATGGAGCGTTAATATTTTGGACGGACGGTGAACGTGATTGAATATCAAGGCCTGGCCGACGGATTGAAGAGTTGAGTGGTCATAAATTTCAGATTCGACCCCATTCTACCCTTTTGTGTGCGGAATTAGGAAGCAAGTTTGGTAATACCTTTTTTGGCCAGTCGGCATGTGGTCAGAGGAGGGTGGGAATGGGGATGGTAGATTTGGGGACCCAGGGGCCCCATTCATCACTCAGCAAGGAGGTGAAGATTCTTCGTCTCATGGCCACAGGTTTATCAAAACTAGGTCCCACCACTCTGACTGTTTAAAACCCATTACCTCCATAATTTCTTATTCATCCGCATTTTTCTTCAATAATGTCAGATTTTTTATCAATAAAGGGTTTTTCCCCAGCACTGCCCCCGGTCACATTTTTTAGAGTTAAGTGAACTTTGATTTGTCGACGACGAATTTTTAAAAAAACGGTCAAATATTAGTATAAGTTGTGGGAAGGTGGCCATTTTTAGAAAGTTTTATGAGGCGTGAAATAGTCAATTTTTGTAACCTCTCGATCGAAAAGAAGGTAAAACATAATTCCGCATGGTTTGTTTGAGAATTCTAGCTTCATTAAAATAATGAAATTTTTACTTTTCCTTTTGCGAGTTTTTTATTGTTTTAATCAATTGCTGGTTCTCAATCAGTTTATCGCGATAGCTACTGTTTTTTCTGCCCTGATAATGTTTTCTCCCCAAAATCCGCTATCAGAGCTAAAAACGGGACTGGATATTCCCCCAAAATAGCAGTACGGTATTTTTTAACTTTTAAGAAACAAAATTGCGCTTTTCGTTTTAGAAATGGCCTCATCGACAAAAATTTTGTTCATTGTTTTCGTTCTCATACTTTACCAACGTCCATGTTTCGCATTTTGTCCAATCGGCTGCACGTGTGTCGATGATCCTAGCGTCCTGCCGTCGGTCGATTGCGATGGTGCTGGTCTGACAAATATCCCGATTTTACTCAATCCACGAATTCGTTTATTGAAATTATCAAATAATCGAATCTCGTCCATCGCGTTTGAAGAATTAGGATTTTATACAGAATTAGAATACTTAGATTTATCGAATAATAAAATATTGAGCATCGAGCGTGCATCATTTCATCGATTACAAAAATTAAAAACGCTAAAATTGAATGGAAATCTTTTAGCTTCGCTTAGTATCGAAACATTTTTTGGACTAAACGAATTACGAAATTTGGATTTAAGCGATAATGGGCTCCGGCGATTAGCAACATCAATTTTCAGCGATTTACGGCGGTTAGAAATTTTGAATGTAAGTTGATCAATTTTTTAAAAAAGTTCCCGCCTAACGCGCGCTTAAAGCGTTCTGATTGGCTGTTGGCGCGCGCAAAGTTCTGATTGGTCGATTGAGCTGCCAATTGTTTTGATTGGCCAGCTCAGGCAACGGTTTCGTGTGCATTGTTTCGGGAGATTTAAAAATTGAGAAAAGAAATTATGAAAACGTATTAGGTGTGCATTTTTTTCTCCTGATTCGAGATTTGAAAGTTCGTCGTGGGTTTTTTGTGCTAATCTATGCAGGAAAAAAGTAAATACTGAAATCATACGCTGGGGAAATCATTTATAAAGGTGTAAAATATTTCTACCGACATTTAACAGTTTTCTCTTCCAGGTGTCCAAGAATTCTCTCAACCACGTGTCGCCAGGCGCATTTGCTGGCTTGATATCATTGAGAGACCTTCATTGCCAATATAACGAACTATCAGCGATTCCGAACGTGGCTTTTCGTTCATTACATTCCCTCAAAATGCTCGACTTGAGTTACAATCGATTTGAACGAATCGAGGATAATAGTTTCGCTAGTTTGAAAGAGGTACGTGCTGCGGGGTGTGAGCTTTTTTCAGAAAACCAATCCTTTAGCCTGCAGAAACTTAAATGTTCCAATAAGATGCCTCACTTTCTGTTAAAGTGGCAATTTTAATCGTGGGTGTCTATGATAATGCCTGCCTGATTCTCTCATTCCTCCCATGGTATGTCTGCATTCTTATCATAGGCATAACAATACCCAGCCCACCTGGTCTTGTGCCTTTGCATTATGGGAAGCCGTCCTACCAACATTTTCAATGTGGTTTTCTTGACTTCTTCAAGTCAAAGTAGCTCGACAAAAAAGCGGGAAATTTGAATCTAATGATGCCTATTGACTGATGCTTCTTGCGCTTTTGGATTGTAGGAAACCATCCTACCAACATTTTCGATCTAGCCTCTTCTTGACTTCTTTAAAGTTAAACCAGTTTGACAAAAACGGCGGGAAATTTGAATCTAATGAGCCTAATAACTGATTTTCCACACTCTTATTATGCCTTTACCATATGAGAACCCATCCTGCAATTGTATCCCTGCATTTTGATGTATCCTTTTCTTGAATCCGCAAGTCAAACTAGCCTGGCATGATAGGCGGGAAATTTGAATTTAAATGCGAAACTGATTCGCTGTATTTGTTTTTTAGCTCGTCACTCTGAACTTGGCTGGCAACGTGATCGAGACAGTGGACGAGCGTGCTTTTCACGGATTACGTTCTCTGCAATTGCTTAGCTTCGATTCAAATCGCATACGTCGCGTGCCAACAATAAGTTTTCGTCCTTTGACCGATTTACGATCATTATCGATCAGTGAGAATCATTTGCTGCAAGACATACCAACCAGCACTTTCGAAGGTTTGCCCAAGTTACGTCAGCTAATTATCAGTCGATGTAATCAATTGCGACGGATCGAAGTGAACGCTTTCAGTGGATTATCGAATTTGGAATTATTAATGATCACTGAAAATCGATTTTTATCATTTATCGATCAAATGGCGTTCGAATTCACTTCCGACGAATATGAAGAGAAGAATGATCGATTTTTACCACTTCGTCGTGTTTATTTGTATGGAAATAATTTTAGTACTCTTCCAAAATCCCTTTTACCATGGACGCGTTTAGAGGAATTAGATCTCCGCTGGAATCCGTGGATATGCGATTGCGAATTTGGATCGTGGATTGGATCAAATTTACGAAAAATCTATTCCCCCACAAAAAACACAAAACTGCTACCTGATGGAGCCATTTGTCAAGGACCCGATCATCTTCGTGGACGCGCATTAGAAAGTCTAAAATCGGTACAAGATTTAGAAGAAGGCGAAATTGAAGGAGAACCTGATTTTGAAGATTGTCAATCATCCACGTGGAAAAATTCCATAAATATTATTCTTATCGCGGCAACAGTATTCGCCTCATTATCAGTCCTGACAGTTGTGATCATTATTTGTCTTCGATATCGACATAAACTATTGTGCGCTTGTTGCACCCCCTCGTCCTACAATGGTGTCTCGCCCCTGCAGTATCGATACTCGCCACCACCCGGACTGCCCGAATTATGTCGATATACTAAACCAATCCCAGTCGTGCTCGAGGCCAGTCAAAATGACCAAGATACTTATTGCGTGCGGAGATTGCTAGCCGATCGAAGAAAACTTAGCGAATCGGGATTTCCACCATATTCTATCAAATATAGTGACTATCCTGGCGAAAATGGTCGATTTTTATACGAAGATAATGAAAATCATTACGCCACGTGCAGTACATCGGGCTACTACAGTGGTCTCATGTCCGACTGTGGATCGGCGAGACTTATTTCCACACCTAGTGTATCGAATCAAGGTAGTTTTCGTGTTTTGCAACAATATCCTGTACCAATTACAGAACTTTGATCAAAGTGATTTCACTGCTGTGAACTATAGCTACTGTTTTGTGACAGTAATTAGGATAGTGCCGCCTTTCATGGACATGAAGTGATCATGATCCTGTGTATGAAACTGTGTCATGAGCTTGTAATACACAGCCACACTACAGTAAGGATGTACTCATTTGGACCTCAGGGGGGGGGGGGGGAGAAGAACTTTAAAACAGGCCTTCTGTAAGCGAAACTTACAGTAGACTGCCAAGCTTAATTTTTTACTCGCCGCTTTTAAATAAATTTGATGCACCTATCAGTGCTGATAGTGCTTTTTCTGCAACCATGAGATTATTGCAGAAAACGGTTTTTCCGAAAGTGCTTGGGCGATATCGGCCATAACTCACTGACCTTCCGGTCTTACCCGATCAGCGACACATCAGCATGTTCGCAAATGAATGAGGAATCGAATGCCGGTAGCGAAAGGTGTCTAACTATCACCTATCTCGAGATATTGGGCGCCAAAGTCGGAGGTTCCCTCCAAGTTGACGACTTCAGACCTGTTCCTTCATGCTAACTGGGAGACGGGGCTTCACCAGCCTGAAATATGCCCATTCCATCTGGCTTCCAACGTGACACCCATCGACTATATTGTACTTTAGCTTCACATTTGATATATAAAGATGCGAATCGCAGTCAACCATGGAGGGTTTTCAGAAAAATCTATTGAAAATCTTATAAAACAGATCATCCAACCAGACCCTCCACTCCAAATAACCCGTAAAAAAAGCATTGGTTTATTCCTGGTTGAAATTCGACTTCTAATTATAAAAATAGAGGGAAAGAAAGCATTGGTCACCAAGTGCCCAGTACGCAGATTTGAATTTCCCGCCAGCACGCCGCTTATGACATCAAAGTGGTGTTGGCGGGGTTTCGAAATCGCTAAATATCCTACCTTTTTACTTTTTACAAACAAATTAGATCGATTAAATCAGGAGCATCGAATTCCCACACATAAAAGTCGGGGGGAGGGGTTGTAATGTTAGTCATGGTCGACCCTTGTAGAATTTCTATCTTAACATGGCCCCACACTCACTGCTGATTCCGCCTGTACAGGCTGCCGATAGGTCATGATCGACAGGGTGTAAGCTTCAGGTACATTTTGCATTTTGCATGACGAGTGTAAAATATGGTTTCAGATTAAAGTGGGGGCCATAATAGCACCCCTCTCGAGCGCCTTCGTGGACATTGGGTGGGGTATCACATAGAAACCCACCGGATACCAATGTTATACCCCACTCAATGTCCATTTAGGTACCCACACAATGCCCGCATAGGTACAGCACCCACCAGGGTTCTAACGATGGCTACCCGTCATACTATCCACAGTGTCCTAACATACACTGTGCAACGATCACTGGTCGTGTCGATCCAAGACCGCATGAGGAGCTCATTTTACTGTCATCCCCCTGGCAACACACTAATCACATGCAATCACAATAAATACACAGATAGCTGCACCATCATGCAAATCAGCCACAAGTCACTGTTCACTGGACACGCGGACGTAGCACCAATTCGCGTACAATAAGGCACCCACGTAAAATGGCAAGACCACTGTGCAACCCTGATATAAAACAAAAAAGTGCCCAAAATTTAAAAAGTGGCTCCTATCGTCCATTACAACCTAGAATATAAAAAACACATAATTACAAATAATTACCCCATCAATTCATCCTCCCTCTCATTATGCGCCTCCTCCCGCACATCGTTCATGGGACGCCTCTGATTCTGCAAACAAAAATTCAACGTGCGCACCACCACCAAAATCTCATTACGCTGAGCAGCATCCATTATGCCCAGGTCTTTTAAATCCGAGTCCGTCAGAGTAAGGAATGTTTCCATATCCACCTGCAAAACACACATCCTCGATACAAGGCACACACCCCACGGGATTTCTGCTGATCACACATTTCAGGTTCCAATACTTCGCTTGCAGTCAAAAGTGTCATCGTGATCTGATGACCCTCATGTCATGTCGTGTCATACTTTATCAATAGCCAAGCACTATACAGCGCACTTGAAGGCTAAGCAACACATATTTCACAATTATTTTTGACCCGGGCAGGAGTTGAACCCTTCCCTCTAAATGCGCGGCTAGCGTGAAAGGCAGACGCCTTAACCCACTAGGTCACGACGCATGCGCATTCTCTACATGCTCAGCATTGCCTATCAAAGACTTCAGTTCATAAGACGCACTGCACGGCTAAAACTTAAACCCAGTACTGACCCAAATGACTGCCCTGGAGCACACCCACTCACCTCCTGTTCCCGAAACACATTGGCATACTTCTCCAACGATAACTGCCATAAAGTGTGTTGCAAGTGATCTAAACAACGAATCACATGCATCAGTCTCCAACTAACCTCCAACCACCTTTTACCTTTCCCATCCCGAGCCATATTCGGGAAGAACATGGCCCCGTGCGGGAAGAAATTCGTTGGACTAACTGCATGCGACGGTCGACGTACGGGAGTGATGACAGACGAGCGCCCGCTCGAATTGCTCAAACTGGCAGCCAAATGAGGACTCGAAGAACATCTAAAACAAGTACATTCAACACAAATGATAAACTTTACACAATTTTTTGATGCTATTGCTTTCTTCCAGACAAGGTGAGCGCGGGCGCCTCAGATTTTGGTGACTGGCAACCAAAACTACTTCGCGCGCGATCTAAAAAGTGAGATTATTTGTGCAATCACACTCCATTATTATCCATCCTCTCTAATAATCTTATCGACATATGAAAAGGCGCGAAATTCTCAGAATACTCACCTTATTCCAGTCTGGCCTCCTCATCACCTATTCGGCACGAATTTCTGCATCCTTCACAGATTCCTACCCATCCAACGCCCACTCTCTCCCACCTACTGCCCTCCGCTCCCTCCTACTGCCGCTACTTACTTGCTCTGAAACGACGATGGCAAATCGGAGGCGAAAAAATTGAACGATTTTCTAGTCGGAGTAATTGGCAAATCGTTCAATGTTTGTGAACTGTTGGCCACAGTTGGATCCTGGTACGAGCATGGCCTTCCAATATTCAAGGGCGGTGGCGCGCCTGAAATAACACTCGTCACTATCCTGCACAATTACGGGACAATCCGGACTCACCCAACTTCGGCTTGCGACCAGCACCAGAGAACGGCACACCGAACGCCACGCCACCTTCCACAGCCGCATCGTGATAGGAATGAGGACGACGGAGCACGCGGTTACCTGAAGACGTCAAACATTAGCCTGCCATGTTCAGTCTCCAACCCACAAAATCCTAGCATGCCTTTCACCTTCACATTCGTTTGTGGGCACCATCGACTGCGCGCGTGACCCTGGCTACGTACAGTACATTCAACATTGACCAAGGGTCTGCTCTACTACTACTCTGCTGCAGATATTACCGAAAGTTATGGAGAAGCACGTACAACGCCTTTTAAGATCTCAATTGCAGCTTTCTCCAAACCAACATGGCTTTCACCCACGTCATTCGACGTCTCAATGTGATGGTGGAGTGTTCTTTGACTTTGAAAAAAGTGTCCGACCGTGTCCAGCATAACAGACTGTTAGAAGTGCTGGAACAGCATCATCATCTTCAACCTCGTCTTCTGCGGTGGCTGGCTCCATATCTCGAAGGTCGCACCCAGTTCACTATCGTGGGAAATGCAATTTCTCACGCCGTTCCAGTAGGGTCTGGTGTGCCGCAGGGATCTGTCCTGGGACCAATTCTGTTCGTGGCGCTGATTGATTCGCTGCTAGTAAAATTTTGTGGAGCCTTCCCGAAGTTTCTTTTGCAAGCTTACGCCGACGACCTTGTTCTTTTATCGCCTGGATGCTCAGTGTCGAGTTTGGAAGAACCACTACAGAAAGCAATCAATTTTATCGAGAACAAGATTCAGGACATGGAGCTTGAATTTAATGCTGACAAAACGCGAGCTTGCATTTTTCGTTTGGATTCGAAGCCCCCTCGCCAAATCCCGCAGATTCGCTTGTGTCGTTGACCGATTCAGTTATCTGATGCGATATCGTATTTGGGGGCTACGCTATCTTCGAGCATGCATTTCGCAGAGCACTGTCACGAAATTGCAAAATCAGCAAGGATGATCGGGGCGTTCAGAAGAAAGTTCGGGAAGTTCGCAAGTAAAATTCTGAAAGTGGTCTACACGCAGTGTGTCCTCCCGAAGCTCGAATATGGATGCTGCGCTTGGTCACCAACCCATTCTAATCTCATCCAATATCTTGAAAGTGTGCAAAAGCTTACTGTCCGATCAATTCTAACCGACTGGTGCAAGCCTTATGAAGGGGCTATGGCAGAATTTGGTTTTTTCTACGTTGGAGGCACGCCTTAAGCAGTTAAAAGGAATTCAGTTACACAAATATTACCACGATCATGCTTACTATCCGAATAATCGCTACATCCACACTTCGGACTCAGGGAGACGCTTTAGCGAGCGGTTAGTCAAAGAGCACTTTCTCGAAATACCGGTTGTTTTCAAGAGCGCCTACGCGCAATGCTTTGAATATTCCGTTTTAAAGAATTATTGGAACACTGACAAGGTGCCCAGTAATATTGTTCCTGGTTTATTCGATGCGTTCAGACGTCTTGTTTCTCAGGTGATTTTAAAGACATTCAGTTCGTTTTATCGTTCTTTGTTCACATGTCCTCTGCCGTTCAAGTGCACTGGTAAGTGTTTGGCCACAGAGTAACTAGCAATAGCAATAGGTAGGACTCTCCCTTACACCACGCCCACTGTACACTCACCATCATAACCCCAATGCACTATCCGAGGCTAAGGTGTCATCACCAGTGCATATGGAGGTCTAATTCAAGGTTCCTACATTCCCGCCAAAGTCCTAATTCAAACATACAAGACTTTGCAGATCCCCCTCACCCCTATTTCAAGCGTGCTCACCTCTTGGTTTGCGATTGGCAGCGAATCCAGCCGCGCTATTATTCGAAGCGATGTACAAAGCCTGCGGTCTTTTCATTCGATAACTCGGACCCGAACTCGAACTGCTCGTACTTATGCTCGGCTGACTGGGCGTGGTCACTCGTCTGATCGGCAAACTCAAATCGCACGCACTACTCGCCTTCTTCGGCAACGGAACTGGAAGCGTCACGTTGCTGGCTTTCTTCGGTAACGGGATGCGAGAGGGAGTGGTTTTGCCTGTGCCCTAAAAAAATCTCTTATTTGCTGAAACAGGAGTGCGAATTCGCATATTTAAATTTCCCGCTATTTTCTACATTTGAATTCTTCACCTTCACCCGTCTTACTGCAGCGAAACCTCACAATCACACGGCACTCCATCCGACTTACCAATCTGGCCGCATTGATTGACGCAATCGATCGATGATCCGAACTGGAAAAATCGCTGGCACTTTTCTCCATCGAACTATACTCGCTTTTGGGCGGGCTCGCACTCGACGTACTTCTCACTTTATCTTGTTCCAACGACGTATCTTTCATCATCGACGATAAAGTTACATTGAGCGTACTCGACGAAATGGCAGCCATCGTCGACGCACTGGCCAACGACGACGAGGGCGGGGTGCGAGACGAAAATTTCCCAATTTCACTCGCCGATTTCATTTTCGACATATCCACAGTGAAAAACGATGGAGCGCAAAATGGCGGCACTGGAACTGGAGATAACGAACCAGTCGTCGCAAGCATCGCCGTCGATTGACGAGGAGACGCCAGAGCCTAAATAGATCGATGCACCACAACTACACACTTGTCAGCTATACAAGGTCCCTGTCATCCCCACTCCCCTGCTCTTCTTCGGGCAACCGTCAATCCAATGTTTAACTACACTACATTTCCCCCACTAAAAATTCAAATCTACAAATTGGCGGGAAAATATTCTTTCCTATCTTTACCCATACCTAATCTAATCTACAGCACGACTTACAGCCAACGTCGACGTTTGTTGTTGACTAGGTGCGTTCGTCGTTACACGATGCATAATCGAACTGTCCAAGGAAGAACGACTTAGCGTTTGCACGCGTAGCAAATCATCGCAACTGTAAAATAAATTGTTCTTCAACGATCTAAAAAGACAACGAAAATTTAAACGTTTCACATTTCCTATTCAAGCCTGATCAGCAATTTACACCAACACCCCTGGCGGAAATGGCCAACAAGAGATTCTCCCAAAAACACAGGGCGCAACTTTAGTCGCACCACCTAATTTAATCGAACTATCAGCCAGACAAGTACATTCTAGAATCGATGTCAAAATATTGAACAAATAATATGATATCCAGATTCAGCACCCACGTATTATAGAGGGTAGCCAAAATTATGGACCGCTGTCTCAATAATTGAAGAAGTCGATATTTTTATTTTCCAAGGGTCCCCCCTTTGCAATCAAGAATTTCGACTTTTTCTGCGTTTGTGCTGGAGGTCCAGAATTTTGGCTACCCCACATAATATGAGGGTGCTGAATCTAAATATTGTTCTCTTTTTTCAATACTCCGACATCTATTCTCGAAGGTACTTCGTCTTTAACCACTTGCTAACAAAAAAACATCAGCCATTACCACCTGCCTGCATTTATATACCTCACTTACCATCCTGTCCAGCCCACATTTACATTTACGAGCTCACTTACGCACCATCCCCGCCTAGTGTCCCCATCAACACAAAAGGATGTGACCACACCATTTACATCCCGAGATCGATTCCCACCGCGGCCAACTCTTTTTGCTTTTTTTCTCAAGTTTTCTGCCCCTTATCACTTAATTTAATAAATCAAACCAAGAAATTTCCTTCGAAAAAAGAAGCGCCCTGACTGGGTTTCGATCTCCAACGCGCTGACTAATCAATGGCTTGGTGAGAAAAGTTTTCCCCACAGCAAACTTACTCATTTCCCCTGATTTCTCTACGTTTTCCAGACAAAAAATCCGATTTTTACACACACTATCCCAGCACTATCACCCCAAATTCTAACTGATTTACTAATTCACTGCATGATTATCAGCGCCAGAGAAAAGGCGGGTAATTCAAGTTCTGAAACCTCACACTGCAATCCTCTCTCAGTTTCCCTGATTTTGGCTTAAAAAGCCACATTTTCCAAAGTTCTCTACTGTCGAAAGAACATAATTAAATTTTTTAAGAAGTAATTATCAAAAGGCAAAGCTGAAAACTATAGCCTCTAAAAAACCTTTTCCCATTGCTCTGACACTGTAGGCCAATTGTAGGAGGAGGCTCGACTGGCACTCGATACTCTGCACTGTGAGCGTTACCAGTCAGGATGATGTTTCAGGCATGGACTAGCTCGGAGGATTTGGTTGGCTGCCCTGAGTTCCCTGATTACTTTCACTGTCCCAGCATGATCATCAGGTGAACCAAGAAGGCGGGAAGCCCGAAATTTGAAATCTCGAAATGCATCCTCTCATTTTTCCCACATTTTCGAGACCCTTCTCGGATTCCCTAACAATCCAGGTTTTTCAACCTCGTACGACCCCCATTGGACTTACTTGGACGTCTCTCCGATCGCATACATCTCCTGTCCACTCAGCGAAGATCGAGTTCGTAGAGTAGAATGAAAATTGGCCACACTCGCGCTTCGACGCACCGTTGTTACACCTCGACGAAAACGACTTTTAAATTTACGCCACCAAGTCTGAAACGAAAGATTGAAAAATCAATGGTCAATTTTCTCAAATTTATAATTTCTTACCATCGGTTTCGTTGCTCCGGTCATTTTTCTCGATTCAATATTATTATGCCGATTACCACGAAATAAGAAGGCCAAAAAATGACGAGACCTGTGCGTTTTAGTCACATTTTGTTCAGCTACTCGATAAGCCAACAATGACAACAGGCCATTATCCTCCACCGATTCTACAAATCCAGTCAATAAGATCGATAAATTTGCAAAACAAGAAAAATCGAAACAAAACTTACGAACAACGGCTAAATCGAATGCAGTCACGCAATTATCGTACGATCTAATATTGACATCAGCGCCTTGATGAATCAAATACTTGGCTACGCTCGATTTCCTGCAAACAAATCAAGTTTATCATAAAAATTCAAATTTTTAAAATTCTTGCCTTCCGAACCCACCTCCTACCAGCTCACAATTTTAGCTCACACACCCCACATGTGATAATGACCGCCCGTGTCGAGGGTCCTGATAGTAAAAAGAGGACGTTGCATATGGAACCCCAACAGCGCGGGTTCGATCCCCGCTCAGGGCTTCCGTTTTTTTATTTGCTTCTAATTTCTGGTTGACTTGGCCGATTTCTATGCTGCCACACAAGCACGCGGCTACACAAAGTCAAGACCGGCAGGCATCCATGTAAAAAGGCGGGAATATGAAATTTTGTCTATTTTTATATACTGACAGTTGCCTTGATATACTGTACCTAGTCCCAACCAAGTATGGGCAAGGTCGGCTGGGTTAGAGGAGGGTTTTGTGGGGTGGGGAGGAGAGGGAGATCAGATCAGATAGCCTATGCCTGATCTGATCGCGTGTGAGACAGGTCAGGTTTGGGTCGAGTTTCAGTGAGTGAGTTGTATGACTGTTTACATACAGTACTGTAGGCTGGCTGTACAATTGGCCTGTGCTTGGAGGCCAGGGCTGGACCTGAGGTGAGGGGGGTTACCCGCTATCCCCCTTGCTCAAACCAGATGCACCTAAATTTGAGATATGCGCTTGTAGAGACTCGACTGGCAATCGATCCTCTGCAAGGAGCCGACAGCAGGAAACGTCGCCCTGCAGGGTAATGTTTCAGCCATGGATGGACGACTAGGTCTGAAGACTTTTGGCGTGCCCTCACAACCCCCGCACCCAAGGGGAAGGGTTGTCCCCTCAACATCCATCTAGTCAGTCACCCCCCCCCCCCATATCTTACCCATGATAAGTAGCTTGCATCAAAGCTGTCCAACCAGCGTTCTTATCTTGCCGATCCAGACTGGCACCATGAGCAACCAACATGGAAACGATATCCAGCCGACCCAGCATGCTGGCCACGATCAACGGCGTACAGCCATCATCCACGTTCACATAGTCCGCCAACGACGGGTCATTCTTCAACATGTCCTCGACCACCGACTTGTTACCTGAAACACCAAATGCCCAGTTCTACTGCACAAATCTATCGCTCTATCACAACACATAACATGTACTGCACTGTGCAAAAGAGAAGATCCACCTTGAAGACTGCCTGCAATACCGACTAGTCGACCAATATCTTTTGTATCTTCCTTCTATTAAAGACCCTGCAGCTACTCGACCCCCCCTCTGTAACATTCCTGGCTACCCTCCTGACACCCAGCACGACCCACTCCCACACATACCATCATAAATCGCTTCAATAATTCCATGTTTGACAGGCACAAAACTCGATGACTCTGGTTTGGCTTTCGTCAACGGCCTCAGTATATCGATAATATCACGATTCTTCATTAAGACTGCCAAATCGTAGGCAGTTTGGCCATTGATATTTGACATCTCTGTATCAGCACCACGTTCCAACAACAATTGCACTGTTGTCAATTCTCCAAACAAAACGCCGATCATCAGGACACTCATGCCAGTATGACGCATAGTGGCATTCACATCGGCCCCTCTGAAAAGACAGCACAGCACAGTTATCGCACAGATCACTCGTCCAATCAATACCCATTACAACCTCGCTGAATGACACTCCAAGTCCATACTCTGGCACTCAGGGGGTACTCATACTCAAGAAAATACAAAACAGTGTACTGAGTGTTCGAAGAAACAGCACCCAGGGAGGGGTGATGGGAGTCTGCCAGGGCCGCAGTGGGGGTAAATCATTCGGTGAGTAGGGTGTGTCCCTTCAGTATCGAGTGCGCATACCCACGTTTCGAGCGCGGTGTAGTAAAACACGAAACCAACCGTAGCCTCAACAGACACTGCCATCGACAGGAAAGCGAACACATTGCCGACTGCATGTCGAAAAGTTGAGCCTAATCCACCGTTCTGTTAATTCGAAGATCGCGCACTGTTTTTGAATTCCCGCCAATTCTAAGCACTGTTCTTATTGCAAACCTACTGTATGTGGGGATATCAATCCGCGTCGATCGATCAGTGCGCACACTGCCTTGATATCTTCATATCGTTTCACTGAAAATTGGCGGGAATTCAAAACTGTGGACCAACTTCACGTTAGCGGAACGATGGATTAATGTCGAATATACGCAGACCCGTAAGAGCTAGTCATGAATAAGCTTTCGGCCAGTTCTTTCCAAAATTTTCAGCTATAAGCGGCACCATGTCAGCGACAATTTTGTATAGAAAAATGTGCAGTATCAACTGCGTGCAATCTTTTCTTTTACAACTCCTCTCAATCGATTTTCCTTCTACAAAAATCTTGACTAAAAGCGAAACGAAACCTTTACACCATATTTACTTAATAGAGCGCTTTTTTCTCTATTCAATTGTCGCTGACCTCAACTTACGTTATCGCTAAGAATATCAAGAAAAATCGCACGAAAGCGGCGATCATGCAAATTTGGTGCACACATGAGTGCGATCGACTATAACCGAGTAGGGCGTCATCCCGCCGATCGCGATGCTCCGAGTTTGATCTCTTATCTCAAAAAATCAACGTGTTGCGACCTTTGCACCCCAGCTTTCAAAGTTTGCAAGCTTGTAAATGCAAGGAAATACAAAGGGGGATTGGATACCTTCGTTTGCCATTAATTTACGTAGGGCTTAAGCAAGTCCAAAGTAGCCTTGGCCCAGATTAATTAAAGTCTACAACACACAGCAGCCGCAGTTGGGCTGGGCTGGGCTGATCCACACAAGCATGCTAGGCTGCTGTTTACACCAACCCCACAGCGTGAACAGCGGTTACAGTAAGCCTCAACAAGTAAGTATACATAGCAGGCAGACACAAAGGCCTAAACATGCTTTGCAGTTGCGAGTGACCTCAGCTCGCTTGGGAGCTTAAGGTTAGCGTGTCTACAGAACGTACCACAGCACAGATCCCTGCACTGACTACAATGCCAAAAAGCCCTGGGAACAAACCCCGCCCATCAATGCTTACCTATCCAACATAATCCGAACAATATCGTCATGCTTGTTCTTAGTTGCCACCATGAGAGGAGTGAAATTATAATCGGATGGAATAGAAAATGCGGGCGACATGTACGTTTCCAACTGGCTGCCGTGATCGAGCAGAATTGTCACAACACGAGTGTGCCCTTCGCAAGCGGCCAATTTCAATGGACAGTTCTCCAAAAAGCTAAAAAATGTCATAATCAGATTACCAATTCTTTTTTAAATTAAATCATGAGTTATGCAAACAAAACTAGATTACCCATAAAATCCGCCTAAATCGTGTCCCCACAAACACAATCCACAAACATATCACACAAATATATATATAACATGCCAGCATCGGCCGACCCACCGACCCGGCCAAACCGACCCGCCGATCCGGGCCGGATCGGTTTGGGGGAACCGACCCAAGCTGTGGGTCGGCCGGATCGGAATTTTGAACTCCCGCCAAAATTTTTTCTCTGGCGTCCAGTCATGTCTTCATGCAGGCAGGTACACTTCAACCCACTGGACTGGCCGCCCATGCATCACATCGACGTTTTTTTGCAAGTTTCAACCCCACCCACTTTCTGTCCACATAGGAGCGCGGCTCATTCGGCTTGGAGAGGTTGATTGGGCGGGGGGGAGGCAACCCGGATTGAAACACCTCAGTTCTATTCTGGCTGAAGACGTCAGTTTAGGAGACCCGTTCTCAGAGAACTGGCTGTGGGCGATTCACCAGGAATTCAATTGGAGGTGGAAGTGGTGCCCTCGATTGAGAAAACTGGTCCTAATTTCCAGTCGGGGCCCTCCGTTCTTGCCCTCTATCATCCAGAAACGCCGTCTGGCGCGGGATGCCCTCGGCGGTGATGCTCCAGCGGAGCAGCTCCAAGTGAGGCCGTAGAGGGAAGCTGCCATGAGAGTTGATCGCCTCACACACTGCCGCACCCGCATCATGAGTGCTGGCTGGCAACTGGCAAAACCCATAGGAAATTGGAGTAGGTGGGGGGCCCGCCCAAAAACATTTTAAAAAGCTGTCTTCGTACCGGCCACCTTCCACTCTAAGAAGTAAGTCTATAAGCGAAACGGGATATTGCAGGTGCAGTTGGACAGTTTGTGAAATTCTGCGCTGTCGGTTAGACAGCATGCGGCTGGGGACGAACGTAACTAGTCCTAAAGTTTTCCTCCTCCTTCCCCTCTCCGTTTTCGTTTGAAATCCGTCAGCCGCTCTCCCCGACTGCGGGTGCTGTATCGATGGTTATCGATTGAAGAAACAATGCATCATGCCAGAAAACAAATGAGTGGGCGCAATACAACGTTGGATCGGGTGGATCGGGTCGGTTTGGGTCGGGTCGGTCGGATCGGGTCGGTTCTGGATCGGGTCGGGCCGATCCAGACCCTGGGTCGGGTCGGGCCGATCCAGACCCTGGGTCGGGTCGGGTCGGTTTGGTGACCTCACACCCGGGTCGGTCGATGCTGGATAACATGTATTTGAATATGCACTGTGCATGAACCCGATCCGATGATAATGCAAGAAAAATGCATTAGTTAAATAAAATATATGTCGTGCTATAATGTAAAACCAGCCCAACTTTTGTGTGCCTTGCAATATAACGTTATCTGTATCATTTTTTTATATGTCGCATACAAATATATCTCCCAGAACCTAGCTTATACGATAATAACAGCTCGATTAACTACTGGATTTGTGAGACGTGATTACAGCATAAAACTCATAAATGATGGTATAAATGCTCTAGTATATGGGAAAATGTAAAGCGCATTCATACCACAAAACGAGAAAAGAATCAAGCACATCGAGTAAAGTAGGAATTATGATTTTTTGAGAAAATACGCGCATAAGGCAAATATAACCAGTAACCATATAACATAAACATCTGTTATTCTTTTCAAGTATATAATGTATGCTTCATGTTGTGGACATTTTTATATACATGCTGCTCTATACTATATCGGGCGCGCCACAAGGAGTGACCCTCTGATGTTTTGTTTTCTACCAGCCTTGCTATGCAAGTTATCGCGGCTCTTTATGGCGCACTAAAAAATAATAAGGTGTGTTGTAAAATATGCAAAGCATATTTTTAAAGAGTCCAGCAAACATATACCCCGTAATCCAAGTATGGGCAAGGGGAGGGGAGGTAGGGGGTTACCCCTTCCTCCCTGTTGGGCCGGCCAGGACATTAAACGCTTCCTCTCGAGCCCCCCCCCCCCCCACCTCAGGTCAAGCAGGAAGCAAGCAAAAGCGATCTAATTGTATCTGGGCTGGACTAAGACCTGACCTGACTGACCAAGTTCTGGCCTCCAAGCACAGGTTAATTGTTCAGGCAGCCTGCAGTACTCTATGTAAAAAGTCAATACAACTCACACACTCGACTCGACCCAAACCTGACCTGTCTGACACGCGATAAGATCAGGCCGCCCTCCCCCTTTAACCCCCTCATATCCAAGCACTTACATGCACTCAAACGGGTAAGAGAAGACACACATACATGACTATGCCATAATTATGCGAATAAAACCCATGACTACCCGCTTCAACCCAGCGACCTTGACCATACTTGCCAAAGTCGTGATCACTTTTTTGCATTTGTTTTGTGCATAACTATTTCCCTCACTGAAGCACACTTTTCAGCAGACGATTTTTGAAAGCTCCAAGATAAAGACTACAAAACCTGAGAGCATAGATAAGCCATGCAGCTCTCCTCCGACTCCTGAAGAGCTATCAGTACCTTCCAGCCAAGCCTACTTTTGCCTTGTTCATGCAGAATATCCATTCCTAAACGTCAGGATCCTACCCAGTGCTAACCACAAAACAAACCCAGCCCAAACGTTACCTGCGACTGTTGACATTGACTCCATGCTTGACGAAACACTCGACAGCATCGGTGTGCCCGTGATAAGCCGCGTGCATTAGAGGGGTCCACCCGAGTTGATTGCATAACAATGGATCGGCGCCACGAGCAAGCAACAGCTCGATCTAAAAGAAGAAATGACCATAAGGTGTCATAAGTGTCATAAGCAGTCAAGCTATCACAATCGCGGGAATTCAAACTTCAGCTGACGCTGAATGGGTCTTTGAATACAGCTCATCAAGATTCGGAGTCGAGCAGTTTTTTTTTTGGAGAAAGATACCACGAAAAAGTCCATGCATTGGAGTAGAAGATGAAAAAGCCTGTTGAATTCTAGAGTTCAGTAGCAGGGCTAACAGAAAAACCTCAATCACACGCAGTGCGTGGCGTAAAATTGTTTAGTTCCATACTTTCAACCGTGCTTTTAGGGAATTTTCTCAATTTTTAGGCAACCCTGTTTTGAGGAAATCACACGTGAACCCTGAGATTAGACTTACGACGGGTACGTGTCCATTTGCGGCGGCCACTTGCAAGGGCGTGGTATCGTCGTTATCATAACTATTGGCATTTATTCCGCATTCGATAGCATTATCATCGTCCAATATATCCGTGACGTGCGTGACATCGCCGTTTTTACAAGCCGCTAATAATTCGGCCACGTATCGATCGTGTTCTTCCCTTGATTGCACAATGTCCTCGTAACTGATCGATCTGAAAGGAAAAAATCAATATTTATTTACTCAACGCTCAATTTAGGATAATCCTGAATACAAGAAAATATGGCAGAATACTTACTGAAGAGACCAGTCCAAATCCGGGTCCATCGTATTCATAAGTTCTGAAAACAGAAAAAGATAACTCTTATGCTTGTTTTATATTTCAAGAGGAGAATTATCGGAAATGCCACAATGACCATTGGTCATCTAGTCAACAATGACGGCTTGGCGGGGATTTGGACAAAGAACAGATAACTAGGGCCACAACGCGATTATCTTCTATACGTAATCGACTGCATATGCGCGTGAATAGAAACGTCAAAAGTTTTTCGTCAGAGTTCATTGACCTCGAACAAAACGCCAAATTTTTTCATGAGGATGCGTCGCTTCCCCGAAATAATTAAAGAACTCGAAAAAATAGATCGCAATTCATAAAAAATTCAAAATTACCGAGATAATTCTCTTGTCACCTCTAGCAAAACAAGCCACAGCAAAATTTTGGAAAAAAGCGGAACTTGAAATGGATAAATTGGGCCTAGGCTTACCTTTTTTTCGGCAGCTCTTGAATTCCACGCCGTTTTGCGCCCGTGCGGCACCGAGAATGATAATTGCGATATTACGTCAGCTCATTCGGCAGCGTTTATTATTTTTTGGGTGAAAAAATAAAACGAAAAGTAATTCGAAAGAAAGAACACCGATTTTGTGTTGAAGTTTAAGATTTTTTCAACTTTTTGTCTTGCTTCAATGCGCCGAAGGACAACGCACTTTTGGTACAGGACGGAACATGCAAGGGATTCTTATAATATAAGAGCGGGAACTCAAATTTTGAGTAAGAAAGCATTTTTCGCAAAGGCTAAAATTTTAGAATTTGATTTCAGATAGAAGCGAGGGAAAATGGATTTAGAAAAGAAGTAAAACAAGGAAAGAGCGGGAATTCGAATATTGGGTTTTGAACTCTTTGACTGCTGTTTATTTTCGAGAATCTACAGAAATAAGACTCATAACGCCTGATTTGTGAGAAATCGCCATGGAAAAAAGAGGCTCTTTAGCGCAAATGCTAGCGTGACAGAGTTGGCGCGAAAGCCGAGGTCTCGACTTTAAGTTGCGTGAATTCTGTTTGCGCGTTAACGATTTTCGTTTTAAAGACTGCTTAAGCCAAAATTTTTGACATTACAAAACTAGTTCTAAAAACGAACATTTAATACGAAAAAGTTAACCACGCTTAGAAATATATCGAGAAATCGCAAATTTGAATTCCCGCGAATTTTGTGTTGCTTAACAGGTTCGAACTGCGTACCACAAAATTTGCTGAGTAGAGTGCGCGCGATGCTGATCATGGATACACTATATGCGCCGAAGGCGCTGGATCGACTGCTGGCGCGGAACATACTTCTCATGTAGCGCTGAGCTGTACCTGTAGCCTGTAGTCGGGTAGCCTGTAGCGGTCCTTCATACTTCGCGTGTAGCCTGTAGCGCGTAGCAGGTAGCATGTACCTTTTCGAGCAGAGGCCTGTACCCTGTACTTTTGAGTGTGCGCCTTTGGCGGACCGCCAGGAAAGAGTTTTGAAACTCCAAACTGCTGCGTTTAGTTAACTGCTGGGGAAAAATGAAAAATTGACGAGTTCGAGCGGAAAATAAAGAATTACCTAGTTTATTGAAATACTCTATAAATGTGTACTGTCTCAGCATCTAATTTTAAAATTCTATGCGCATGTATATTTCGCATCCCCATGCTACTTAGGGCTACTGGTGCACCCACAACTGTCAAGTGTTTTCACGAACTCTGTTCACAACTGCATTTTCTTCAATGAAAAGAGCGCCAGCAGAAACGAATGGGGAACATAGTATCAGCAAAATCGTAAACAGTCTCACGATTAGGACAACAATGAGATCACACTGAAACCTGATCACACCTATCGCATGCATCAACCTAACCAATGAGACCAGACTGAAACCTGACATCAATTCCATTTGAAATTCAGCTCAACTCACAGTCAACCAAAGTGAAACTTCTGTCTGGGTAATTCAAACTCTTGGAGATGCAGGGTGAGAATTTCAGTTCTGGAGTCAGAACGGTATCTAGAAAATAAAAAATGTACAGGTTGGGGTATTTTCTGATCCAAAGAAACTTAAGGATGTTCGAATACACAAGTACTACAGACGTATGGAAGACCCAATATCCGATAAGGAATACCTACTGGATTTGAGAAGAAGTAGTAACAATAGGTGTGGGTACTAATGGGGTACGATTTTCATGACCTTTTAGGACAATGTTCCCTCCCCCTCTCCCACGTAACCATACGAAAACAGGCCAGGATAAGAAAGGAATCACATTAGCAATGCAACAGAAACCACTTACTCGGTTAGCCAATTTTTGCCACGTTGTTTTCCCAAGCGCATCTTTGACCCACTTTTTCTCAGGAATTCCAGTAGTCGAGCCCCGGGGACGTATCCTCGATTGGCAGCTGTGTTTTGATCGTTTTGATCATCGGGAACACCTTAGAGTCACTAGGCTGGTTAATAATATATCTTCGTCGCTTGAGCCGCCCTGACAGGTGGACGTAATTGACCAATACTAGATAAAAATTCTTCAGTTAATAACTTTGCCAGGCCATATACGAAAATAAAATTCAACGCGGCCTCCAAGCAGCATCGTCATCCACTCCTGGGCTTTCGTCAGATCGTCTCCATCGACATACTATAAATTCCGCCCCCATTCGTTACTCGCGAAGTCGAACTTCACTGATTTTAGAAAAAACAAGCATTTAATAAAAAAATATGCCACAAAACCTTAAAACTTACTGTTCCTAATTTTCTCCACGTTCAAATTCTAAAAAACCAGTCAAAATAACCCCAAAAAACTATTTCCGAATATTTCAAAGAATTAATTTCGTTTATCGAGAGAGCCCGCTACATTCATGTGTAGAAAACGGACCAGAAACGAGAAGTAGTCCGGAAACTACATGCCATGTAGCTCGCAAGTACAGGCTACATGAGACCAAAAACGGGTCTTCATACTTGTCGTGTACCATTGAGCGGTAGCCTGTACCTGGGGTAAGCAGCTACAGTATGAAAAAATAGCCAATGTGCGCGGTGCTCGCGACTGGAGTCGCTACAGCTACAGGCTACACGAGAAGTATGTTCCGCGCCTTAGACACACCACGGTGCTGAAAACGGATGTCACGAATGCTATTACCCATTTGTGGCACGAATATACAAGATATCAAAAAACGGACAACGGCATCGAGGAGGAAATAGGATGAGTTGGGCCGTTGCCTACGGGGACCTCTAGTTGTTGAATTTAAAAAAATTTTAAATTTGCCGCTCTGCAAGTACAGAGGGCACTTACCCCAGAGAGGACCAAGTGTATGATAAGATTAGGGGGGAATATGTGCACGCACAGCAGGCTTTGATTTTCAGCATGTATATTTGTGATCTGATACATATAACATGTGCCCACTAGTTTTGCAGACGGCTGTGCTATGCGTTTGCCTGGGCACCAGAGAGTCTGACACTACTATAGACTAGCTAAAAGACGACGAGGACGACCAGCCAGAGCCTTTTTTCTTCTTTTTCGATCATTCTCTCTCTGCCTACCGCGTCCTGCAGACATTAATTTGCTGACGTAAGTGCCCTCTGTACTTGCAGAGCGGCAAATTTAAAATTTTTTAAATTCAACAACTCGAGGTCCCCGTAGGCAGCGGCCCAACTCATCCTATTTCCTCCTCGATGCCGTTGTCCGTTTTTTGATATCTTGTATATTCGTGCCACAAATGGGTAATAGCATTCGTGACATCCGTTTTCAGCACCGTGGTGTGTCTAAGCAATCGATCCAGCGCCTTCGGCGCATATAGTGTATCCATGATGCTGATTTTTCGCTAGAAACAGCTTTTTAGTTGGGCTATACAATGTCCTCCAAAAAATGGAAGTGACAGAAAGAATTAATAGAAAGTACTAAATAAAAAACCTGTATTTTCATGACTTGAAGGCTGTATGGCAATTTATCCAGCCTCTTTGTGATAAGCAGCTTAAAACCAGCGAGTTTCCTGAAATCTGGGCGAATTAATGTGCGTCTTCTTGGTTTTCCAGGTCTTTAGGGCCTGGTTAAACTCTTTTGCATCGCAAATTTAGTGTCTACTGGTGTAGTTTCACAGCATTTTCTAAAAATTTTTGCCGCACTGATCCAAAGATGCCGTAGACCATTTCGAGATTTCTGAGAACTTTGAAAAGGTTAATCAGTAATTTTTTTGTAATTACTTATGACAATTACAAATATTTTTCGAACGTTTTGACCTTTTCTAGCCCGGCCCCGCTCTCACTATTGACAAGCTGTGCCAAGACAAAGTAGCTTAATTTTGGTTATTCTTGTTTATTTTCCGCACAAGACAGCGAGGAGAAGGATTAAAGTGCTATAAAGTGCTGCTGGCGCCCGCGGGAAATTTAATTTTGAAGTTGCCTAAATCTGTGAATCGTTCTACTGTATATCCGCAAAAATCATCAGGATAGAAATATGAAACGCCAACTGCGCAGTAGACGGCAAACCAGGCTGGGGTATTAAAAAACATGTTTTTGACTAGAAGAAAGATTCAGTGTATTTTTGCACATGACACATCGGAATGTGGTCGAATGATGGAAACCTCAGCAGACACTGTCATTGGCTCAACTAAAACCGGTGAGGAAACGTCGCATGTCTCAGTGAGTCGTTTTCCCACCATGCACGGTGGGGGAATCGTCTCAGAGGGGGAATCGACCAAGTGGGGAAAACGTCTCACAATCACTAAAACCACCGGTAATTTCCGCAAACTGCATTGCGCAACTCAAAAACAATTAAGCACACCAGCTTTCCTGAACGGCTGCACATCATTTTCGGGTCGTCAGCGAAGACGCTCAGCAAAGTTCTCGCTTCGCCAAACAACTTCAAAATTTTTTTGAAAATAAGAAGCAAAAGTGTCTTTATTCAAATTGAGGTCGAAAACAGGAAGTGACAAATGAGTTCGATTATAAACGTGCGATACGCGTGAACGCCCGCCTGAGGTCGCCTCTCTAACCCATCCTAAATTCCTTGGCTTGGTGCACCGGCGCAGGCATTCTTGGAGAACAGCTGTCCATTGGCTTCTATATAAACTATCCTCCAAGCTGGCCTTAGTCTTTGCTTCTTCCATTTTAACGTGCCTTCCTCTTCTTCGGCCCCCCCCTGGCTCGAGGGTTGGAGGAATGGGTGTGTGCAATGGGGAAAGAGCATTTTCTTGAAGACTAAAGGCTGTGCTTGCTTCATTTCCGTTCCCACGTCCGTTTCTTCTTTTGGTGGAGCAAAGCGAGGCGGGGCATTTTTCCAATAGTATTTGTACTAATGGGCGTGTACTTATAGTGCGTCCCACTCCATCCACTGCAACTATATTACTTACACAGCTTCCTATTTCTATAATTTACATCACTATCGTGTTGAAAAATTCCATTTCTCCAGTGAAGATTTAATTTTTTTCACATACTTTATGGGTAATTTTAATATTGTCGAAGTCGCGACTCAGTTTTCAACAACTTCGTTTTCTTGAATCTAGTTTAAAAAAGATTGATGTTGAAAAGTGGGGGTAAACTCGTGTGGAATATGGCATACAATCTGGGACAAACTTTTCACCAAATTTGGTTGATAATTATGATTTATTGCTCATTTTCGACAATGCCAATCGTGGCTTTACTAAATAACACTGGTAAATGGGATGGCAAAGATTATCCGGATCTAAGAGGTCCAACCAGAAAAGATTGTGGTTCGCATTTGCCTTTACGTTCATATTTGTGCGACCCCGATTATGTTCTTTCCAAAAACGATGGTAAGATTGCACTGATATCTTATCACCTTATCACCGACTGACTTAATCAGACTTTTGTGGCAATGTGACAAGAGACTAATCGCACTCGTGAGCGAACTTTCAAAGCCGGGAAAAAAAAGTTTCTGAATGAGCATGCCCGTCGATTCACATAAGAGTGATAAGACTTCCAATTGATACAAACCGGTCTTATAACACTTATCAATAAACGATGGGGACAGCCTTATCTGGTCGGGTGACGAGGTCAGGGAGTTGCATCAGACTCTCTGCTAATCTTAATAGCAGTCGCACCTCCCCCCCTTATCACTGTCACTATACGTCATGTGCGTTATCAAATTTCATTATGTTTTGTTATCTCCGCATCAACACTTTTGTTATCACATAATATTTGTCAGTAGTCTCGCGGACAGTATCAGTCCCACCTGGCTCCCTGATGATGGGCCATAATAGGGTCATAGATCGTGCAATCTCTGGTTTATTGATATCTTATCAGCTTCTCACTGACTGACTTAATCAGACTTTTGTGGCAATGTGACAATAGACTAATCGCACTCTTGAGCGAACTTTTAAAGTCGGGAAGAAAAGTTAATCAGTTAATCACCGGATCAGTTAATCAGACAAAATTACTGATAAGGAAATGTATCTTCTATGATCATACCACTGATTATACCACTACCATACCACTTGCTGTTTTAAGTGTGCATTTATGTGCTTCGGCAAGAGTAAAATAGAAATAGAAATAGAGATAGATTAAAATGCAATACATTTTTAATAGTAGAACACCTTCCGATAAGTCATAAATCTTACAGTATCTGTGCTGATCAGCGTTCAGTATGCTTTCTTATCAAATTATTACAATTGATGGCCATATGCTTTTAACAGTGCACTGATAAGTTATCAGTTAACATGCTGTCATGCGATGATTGTCAGGCTGACAATCTTCGCATGCCATCAGAGCGCGTGAGTCTTCAGTGGCTAAAGGAATGGTAAGGCACATAACATAAATATATGCAGGAGGTCCAACTAATTGTTATCAGTTCTAATTGTTTGATCGAAATGAAACTTACGGCAAGCTTATCAGGTTGATGGTCCATGCGCACTCTCGCCTACCTGAATCAATGTTGTCACTATCATTAAACTGCCACTGTATTCCACCTGATATCACTGTTATCACTGCCACTATACGTCCAGTTTGTTATCATATGCTCATTATCTTTTTGTTATCACCCTGCATTCACACCCTTTTATCACAAGGTCATTGTCACTCTGAGGTCACACATGTCATAACTCTGTTATCACAGGCATCACTCTGGTTTTTATCAGCATTCACAGTGCCAATCACAGTGTTATCACTTGGCACATTTTCAGCAGTGTCGCTCAACATTCAGCTGCACCAGCTGACAAATGCGACTGGTTGTAAGTGCAAGCGGATTGGTCAGTGTGTGGGCGAAGATCTGGAGGGCAATACAGTGGAAGTCGGCTTCATAGTTGCAGTGGCCTTCGCAAGGTCTCTCAAAGTGTCCACCAGAGCTAATGATATTGCGTAAGTAGGCACTCATTGCCCGCTGACTCTCAGAATAACACATAATTTTCAGACATTTCATACACGTGGCTCACGAATTCTGTGTCAAGGTCAGAGGTCGATGGGCTTTGGGTGACTGTGGTAATTCAGCTATAATACTGATATGGGAAGAACATAAACTGGTAAGGCACTGCTTGCCGCTGGTAGTCTGCCCTGCCAAATTTGGCATCTGGATGTGGCCAATTTCACAATCAGGTGGATTGGACGTCCAGAATGTAGGACAGTCAAATCACAATGATTTAGGATAGGACTTAGCGTCCTATATTTGGGACATGACTTAGGTGATTGTGAAACTGGCTCCAGAACTCCCAAAAATACCTGATGATCCTTCTCTGACCCCGCTTGCAGTGTGCTCCTCAAATAAGCCCCTCGACTATTCCGGAACTCTACGCCAATTTTTTGTAATCTGCTGCCTGGTCCTGAATTGTGCGTACACGTACCCTGTCTTCCCTGATCTAGATGTACATACTGACTGATCGAGAAATGAAGCCGTACTTGACCCAATATGAAATAGAAGCAATCAAATCCAAGGTGCAGCACCACATCGACAGCAGAGATTATCGTCGAGCATTGGACATTGTGTTGAAAGAAATTATCAAAGAAATTCGAGGAAAAAAGGAAACTCGAACTGACATTGGCGAACTATCCTTGATTGTGTCAGTGGCAGTTGCTATCTTCTTCGTCTGCGTTATAACTGGTGAGATTTGCTCATACGACCATTTAGTGAGTGTGAGGGTGGGAATACGCTGAGTGGGCGCAGGGCAAGGTAGGCAGAATGGTAAGTGTAAAGCGGGTACAGCAGAAACAGCGGATAGTGTAAAGTGGGTGCAGCAGAAGCAGTGGACCGTGTAAAGTGCGTACAGCAGAAACAGCGGACAGTGCAAAGTGGGTACAGCAGAAAAGCGGACAGTGTAAAGCGGGTGCAGCAGAAGCAGTGGACCGTGTAAAGTGCGTACAGCAGAAACAGCGGGCAGTGTAAAGTAAGTGCAGCGGAAGCAGTGGTCAGTGTAAAGTGGGTGCAACAAAACAGTGGGCAGTGTAAAATGGGTGCAGCAGAAACAGCGGACAGTGTAAAGTGCATACAGCAGAAACAGTGGCCATTGTAAAGTGGGTACAATAAAACAGTCGGCAGTGTAAAGTGGGTACAGCAGAAACAGTGGGCAGTGTAAAGCGGGTGAAGCGGGTGATGCAGGATCAGCGGACAGGACAGTGTAAGCTGGGTGAAGCAGAAACAGTGAACAGTGTAAAAGGGACACAGCAGAAACATCAAACAGTGGACAGTTGCAGTAGGATCGCCCAAGCTCAACCTTCAGTTACAACAGTGACATTAAAAAGGTACAGCAGGGCAATGTGCAGACAGTGGAGATGGTTATGGTTCAAATCCTGGCGGCTTCAACCAATTTTTCATAACCAAGTCATTTCAGGCTGCGTGTGCGCATTTCGCTGCTGCGGCAATCTTCGCCCCGACGGTGAATCACCGCTGAATCAAACCCTGGATAGAGTGGACACCTTGAAAGCCGAAGTGATCAAGCGTGGAAGCATGCTGCGTCGTTCCTTGTCGCGTTCACCCAAGCTACCTCACCATCAGACAGCAAATATTCATCGTTTCGATCATGCAGCGCCTTTGATCCAAAGTCAGATGGTGCATTCACCAGGCCCCGGCATGCCGTCACCAACCAGTGCGGCCAGTCGGCAACTACTGGCCTCGATGGCAGCTCAGCAGCAGATCCCTAAGCGTACTAACATGGCTCGCTTGGCCACCCCTTATTACGGAGCTGACGATGGGCACAGCATGGTCTGATCTGTATCCCTCCCTGACAGACCTTTGTCTGGTCTCAGTTCGTGACCTAGACGTGCTCTACGTGTCTCTGTAGATGGTACACTGTATTTGGCAGTCTGTGGCATATATTTGGCCTTGTTCAAAATTGGCATTACCTCCAGTTGGACAGTGTTGCAGTCACAAGGATTGATAGGTTTCGCCCATACTCCAACAAACAACGGACAATGTCATGACAGACAGCTTGAACTTTCTGTATGGTCTCAGCCATTTTTCAAAAACAATAGCCTTGAGGGGGAATCGAACCAGCCGACTTAGCTTTACAGATTCTAACAAAGGTAACCCTGACCTGGGACTGACCTTTAGCCACTCCATGCAGCTCAATGGTACTTTTGATGCTTCTTGTCGACGTGAACTGTTTCTAAAAGCGATTCGCTATGACTGGCCTGTCCTGCTTTGATGCCTGTACTGTGTAGATTGAGAAACCCTGGTGGCACATTACCCTTGAGTAAAAGTAAATTTCAGATACGGAGGGCAATTTAAAGCACTTGGCACGTGGGTCATCACAACTGTAGAATTGTGAAATTTGAGTTCAACCATGAAAAAATGAGGCATTATCTGCTCTGCGTCGCTGACTGTGCAATATCGTTATAAGAGTTTAAATTTGCCGCCTAAACTTCTTATATCATTTAATCCTCAGTTTTATTACACGGGTGTGCGCGGGCGCCTGGCAACACGTGTTTCTAGGTCTTTCTTTTCCTTTCCATGTTTGGAATTTTGACCGAAACGGATTCCGTTTTCGGCGAATTGGAGTTAAATTTCTTGTTTCTTTGAAAAATTTTTCAAAAAGTCAAACGCAAAATCGGATCATATTGGAGTCGTCTCAGCAATCGCGTGGTATGATTCGGTCGGCGGCCGCCGCGGCGGTAATTGCCGTGGCCGTATTTTTGTCTTGGCGAGATTTAATGTCGGACAAAACCAATAATCAAATGGCGCACGCGTCGTCCGAACAGAATCGCATGGAAGAACGCGAAGAAAGTTTTGCCGACTTAAAAAATTCCGTACCGCAACCGAGAATGAAGATGAGAATGGGTGGACCGACACTCAAGTTTTTGTTTTGGTAAGATTTCCATTGTTTGTTTTCTGAATTCCGCCAGTTTTTAAATGTTCTTTCAGTTGCTCTAAATAGTAGAAAATGTTTTTTTCAACTTTCAAATGATTTCTTCGAATTGAATAATCAGGGAACACTGTTTCTTGTTTTCAGTTATTCCTGAGGTTATCGTCGCGTCTTCGAAGAGTTCAGTCGCGTAATTCAAGAACGTTATCCCGCGATGACTATCGAAGGCGACAATTATCCCCCGCCGTCGCACAAGGCAATGCTGGCTCAAGTGCTTAGCGTTGTCAAACTTGGTCTTATCGTGGCCATTTTATTCGGTTTCGACCCTTTCACTACGATCGGTATCCAGACACCCGGCATTTTTCAATGGGCTCTACAAAATAAAGTAAATCTTATTCAGTTATAAATGCTAAAAAACCAAATGAATCTTTTTTTAGATTTACGCATGTATGATGACATTTTTTCTTAGTAATGCAATTGAAGGCCAATTAATTTCTACCGGCGCTTTTGAAATTTCTTTGAATTGTAAGTAGATATTTTATAAATTTCAAGGTGTAGCCCAGCAAAGATAATGAGACTCCTTAGGACGCTTAAAGCGTCCAGAAAACTTTTAAAGATTAAGCTAATTTGCTTATTTATTTTTTAGCTGTGCCTGTTTGGTCGAAATTGGAAGCTGGTCGCATTCCTTCTCCACCGGAGCTTTTGCAAATTTTGGACAGTCAAATGAAAATGAGCGGCGGCGGCAGTGCGACGATCCTCTAAGAAGGTAAATTCATTCTCAAGGTACGTGCGGACGGGAATTGGCGTTGGCGATCGATCGCTACATTTTTTGACAGTTATTGTTGCAAACTCGATTTGAGACAGCGATAACTCGATGTTCGCTTCAGCGATTCGATTCGTCAGAGCCACAAATTACGCGTTTTTTTCGCTTGTGTTTAAACTGTAGTGAATGTGTTGAATATGATGCTTTAGATTATTTTCGCTAATTCATTTTTCTCGATTCACGATGATCAAAATTTGGGTTTAAGGGTTTGTGATGATGAATGGCTAAGTTAGATGCTGTCATGTGGTCAAGTGGTGAATGTATTTGAAATTGTGATTTTTGATTCAATCATGAACTGATTTTTAATTTTTAATTGGTACTCATTCAGGACATACCCTTATTAAAGTAATTTCACCAGTACTCATTGCCTGTCGATGTCCCTCGTCGTCACTCTTTTATATAACAAACATTGAAGGGGTGATAGCCAGCAGTTCTTCACAGTGTCTCGACGTTGGTACTGGCCTTGATGGCGGGTGTGGCGAGGAGGTAACAGATCAAACGCGGGCACATAAGACGTGTCGTAGGTGCCATCGATGTCCTTCGCATATCGTTCCAGATCAGATTCGGATACGGCAGATTGCTTCGGGCTGGCGCTCTTGCGCATTTGGTTGACGAGAATAGCATATTGGCGCAGATGCATTCTAAAAAACAGCAAGCATAGCTGCTCTGGCTGAAACTGTATTTTATGCACACACCTATGGAGAATTGCTTATTTCCAGAAACCATAGTTTACCCATCTACCGAGAAAAATTGTGCATTTGCTGAAACTGTATTTTACGCACCCACCTAGGAATATGGCGCATTTGCTGAAACTACATTTTACGCATTTGCCTATGAAAGCATTTCTTTTATTGAAACTACATTTTATATGTCCACTATCAAGCTGTATTTGTGCGTTTGTGTACCGAAACTATATTTTACTTCTCCGAGCACACACACCTATGAAAACATTTCCTTTCCTGAAACTATATTTTACCCATCCACCAGAGAATGGTTCATATACGGAAACAGCTTGACGGCTGGAACTACCTTTTACACAAATGTGATTATCTGATGGTATTTCAACACGGTTAAAGCTATATTTTACCCAGTTAGTGGAAATGCAGCACTCTGCGTGATGTGATGATTCCACTGCTCTATGTGGAGATTGCCTGTGGTAGTTAAACTTAAGCTGTCAGCTGCTATAAGAAAAGAGAGCTATAGATGCAAGGCAGCAAGCTGCGTGAGGTGTGTAAAATATAGTTTTAGCAGTTTGATGTCGCCTTTCACAGGAGAACGTGGTCAGCACATGAAGACTACAGTATGTATATTCTGTCAACGCGGTAGCGGATCTTGCCTGGCTATGCCTGTAATGGAAAAGGTCTCAGCCTATGATCACAGGAACTTAGAGTTTGACGGATAAAATCTAAAATAAGAAGGAACAATGATTTGCAAGACATGCGAGTTCCCTGTCTGAAAGTATATTTTACACATCCGTCTTAAAGCTGTTGCATTCACTGGAACCCTATTTTACGCATATAAGAATCGCACATCAGGAACAATAGTTTACTCAATCTAGCTGTTGCTTCGCTAAACACATGCAAATAAGTGTTCCTTCTTTTTTTTATTATTACTGTCAAACTTCAGGTTTCTGTGATCATAGGCTGTGACCTTTTTCATTACAGGCATTGAGCCAGGCAAGATCCGCTACCACGTTTTCATAATAGACTGTATGTGCCTGACCACGTGTGGCATTTCTTGTCTTGGGAAAGGCGACATTAAACCGCTGAGACTATATTTTCCTATGTAACAGGCACTTGAGAACCCCTACATCCAGAATTACTGGGGGTGCCCCCAACCAGTGGAAAACTCTTCTAACAAATGCCTTGGAGCATGAAATGTTGAGCTGCTGCCCCGCGTCGTCGACGCCCCCGCCCTGCCCTCATGCGGAGAAGGTCATTCTTTTGCTACATATGTCCTCGCAGCGTTTGCCGACTGTGCTGGTACAAAAAACATCAATCAAGGCAGTTCTTCCTTCAAAACAAGGCTGTTTCAAACACGTTCTCATTAACGAAAGCTGCTAAGGGGCTAGGCGCGGAGAAGATGCATAGAGAGATGGAATTTTTCTGAAGAAAACAGATAATCTTGGTTATTTTCAGCCTTGATGATATTTGTTGTTGTGCCGCGCACTTTATAAGCATACTTCACATACTAAAAATACTTTACATCGTGTGCGGCTGCGAAACCCTATGTGAAACCATATTTTACCCATCCTATCACAGACTTGTAATATGTAGTTGGGTTTTGACCAGCTCATATTATACTCTACACAGTTTAAATTTTCGCCTCTGCAGACGAGATAAGAAGTGTCACATTCTTCCAGCATGTATAAAATATGGTTTCAGATTCAGTTCCCGTAGTGGTGGATTTTTTGATAACACGAATGACTGTACTGTAGAGGGAGCATGGTCTCACAAAATGACAAGCTGTTATTTCAAAGTGCATGTTTTTCACTAGTGTCAGGCGATGCATGGCTTCAAGCTTCAACACGACTAGGACTCCGGTTTTTTGTCCATCGACCGACTTTGTTCAACACCAACTTTAGAGAAACATAAGACTGCGGAAAGTGTTCTGTGAAAGCAGAAAACCTTTCCTCTCAGCTTACATATAGAAGGTCTACAGTAGGTGGAAGGAATCTTTTCAGGTTAGCCGTGCATGCTACGTCCCAGCATAGGATTTATTGGTAGCGGTAGCAGCAATGCCGAGACTCCGAGATCTTCTGAGTTTTGGTTACGTTATTATCGAGGTGCGTTGTAATAAGAGACTCACACGGCTAACAGAAAACCTTTAGCCCTACAAGACGAATCAAAAATTTCATACCTTCGCTCAGATACTGGTCTCAGAATCAACATTTGCGAAGATACGACCATTGGTCCTACTAAGACGGCAGCCAATACGCACACACCGAATATTGCCATCATGGTCGTCATATTTGTCGGAGAAAAATATCGTCACTGCTTATCTATGATCTATGAATGAAAGAGTTGACTTTTGTCTAGTCTTTATGAATAATTATTATTCCGCTCGGAAAGTCATCATCGAGGCCCCCGTTGTTATGAGTTCGAGTCACGAAAAAAACCCCCCAGTGCGTATGTTGGCCGCCTCCATCTTGCCTCGCTGGGCATTGGTCACAGTGACTGACCTAACTAAATTAATCTTCTTTCCTGTTATCTCCTTCGCCTTCGTAGGCGCTCATGATTTCGAGACGTTCGAAAAACCGATTCCTACAGCTTTTTGTTTCAGTACCTCGTTAAGCCGTGCGTCAACGGGGAGTCGTTCGACGTCTTTGTTCTTGTTTAGCTTATTAGAATTAATATATTTTAGGCGTCTTCTATTATCCTGACGAACTTTAATCACAATTTTTGGTCTGAAGGCGTTCCATATTAGGCAAATTTTAAACCCAACATGCGTACATAATCCATGGCTTCGCGTGCTTAGCTGCCCAACGCCTCTAACTCCCAAATATAGAGTGGAGACTTGAAATCACCTAATAATAACCGCCTACGAGTGCACGTCTCCCCAGAGTGAGCCAAAGTGGCTTAAGAGAAAAATGATGAACTGACTTTGAAACATGTAGGCTAGATTATTTTTTGCCCGCAAATGGATTCTAAAAAAAACCAAGCTTTGTCATTAGCGAAAGGAAACTCGAAATAGTGAACCAATGAAACGTGCGCACTGTATTTAATCGATTATTAGCATCGACCTTAATTAACATTGTTCCAAATAAATTATTGAAGCTGTCTGAAATAAGACGCTGAGAACGCCCCCTCTGGTGCCGTTTGAAACAATGCACTGTGCGATGGTTGATGGTGACAGTACTACTCACTCAGCATCTAAAGGTGAGGAGGAGGCAAGTCAGTTGGATTTTGTAATTTGAGCAAAAGTTTGAGAAAAGTTTCCTGATTACGTTTTACCATGCGTGGATATTCCGGCATGCAATTGTGCGAATCAGTCGAGAAAAAAATGATCCAGGAAAAAATTTAAAATATACACAGCTCAAGCTTTTATATATTTATTAAAAGTCTTATCTTTTAAAAAGGCATCGATATTTTTTATAACATTTAAAATCTGCTTTCTGCCAGACTAGACTCAGCAGCAGAAAAAATTTATTTTTCTAAGAGCCATTTCGCCGTCATGGAAGAGACAAAACACCTGTACAGTATGCTGTGAAATTTTGAGCATATGGGCGTAGCAACTTTATGCTCTGGTCATCTCAGTAACTCAGAGTCCGACAAAAAAACGGCTATCATGCATGGAAAGTGTATGGTCGAAAGCCTAGAAATCTGCATATAACTCAGAAAGTCAAAAATTTCTAAACTTTTATGCTCAAGGGTTCGCAGTTGTGTTAAGCATCAGAATATATGAAGTACTGTATCTATTCTTATTTGTGGAAAATACGGATCTGGAATAAAAAAACCATTAGATGGGGTACTCGGGTCGTGGCTTAGCGGGTCAAGGCGTCTGTCTCTCACGCTGGGTGTGCACTGACACGGTAGGGTTCGACCCCCACCTGGTTAGATCGTCAAACATGTGTTCCTTAGCCCTCGAGTGCGCTCTCTGGTGCTTGTCTATGGATAAAGTGTGGAATGACAAATAAATATGGAAAATATTACATGCGGTACAATATATTAAAGATATTTTTATAGTATATATATATATATATGTGTATATATATTTGTTTTATATATATATATGTGTGTCTACACAAATATGTACGAATAAGTATGTATATATACATATATATGTGATATATGTGTGCACATATACATATTTATAACGAATATATACATGTTTATACACTACCGGTCAAAATTATGGATTCGCGTGTGCGCAGTTTGGATAGTTCACGTCTCGACTTGGTTCTGCAAAACCCAAGCATAAATAGTTACATGGAAAGCAAAACGAGGAAAGGAAATTTCACGCAGATGACGCAAAAAAAATTTTTTATGCAATATATGTATATATATTTATATATATGTGCCTATCCATGTGTTTATATTTATATATATATTCACTGTTACAGTCGTTTATATAGTACATATATATTTTTTATTTAGACCAAGAATTTAATTTGGTATAATTATACATATAAAATAAATGGTGTATCGTGATCTTTCGATGTTTTGCGCGCGGCAAAGCTGGGACAGAACTTATGCCGCGCCCTCTATACAGTATAGTATATATGTTTTTAGACATTATTATTCTTCAAAACTGTGTATGATATAAAAGAACATGCAATATGCATATGTCATCTTCCCAAAAAACGTCATTTTAGGTCAACAATTGCATAAAGTCATGTCCTGTGTATGCAATCAGATCCCGGCCAGGTCACGTCATTCAGCCCATTGAAAGGATCGATGAGCACGATATGATCCCAGAGTGGGGTTGGCCCACATTGGTCAACTGCGCGACTACTCACAAAACCGCAGTAGCGGCATTGTATTTCTTCGAAGACCCCACTCAATGTGTCGTCATATAAACAGTGGCGGAGGTGGTTACATTTACTCACGCACAATATCCAGTTTGCCTAGTCAATTTTCGATGTCACGTTGGTGGGTGGCCAAGTTTGCTAAACACACTCGTGCCATCGGCTTCATCTCCGACAGCTGCCTAGTGTAGCAAACCATTTGTCCCTTCTCCCATCTCCTGCACTATATCACTTTGTCCCACAAAATCGGATTATCCTTTTGTGATATGGCTAGTTGATAGGCACTGGGTTTCTTTGAACACCACTCGCTCGTGTCGTGCTTATGTACACGCACGGGGGTAGCAGGATGTGTTGGCGTGAATGCGAGACTAGTTTCATTTTCGTTTAGTTGCACCAGTTACCTGTCGAAAGGCACTGGGCAGGTGGGTTGACGAAACAATAGACGCAGTGCTAGGTATGGTGTTCATTGAGACGAGGCCACCATACGTTGCCTCGCTCGGTCAAACTCAAAACAGTTTGCCGCCTCGTTGTTGATTGTGTCCACCCATCCGAGGCTCATTCGCGCCCGTCGTTAGGACAATGGTGTTAGAACAAAGTACCATCATTATTACACGTCAATACTGAAATTGGCCTTATTCTGTACCGTCGTCATTGATTCGTTTCCTTTCTGGTGATTGTAGAATTTGGTGGGCTGGGCATGAGTCACATTAAAGGCAAGGTAAGTGAAGTAAGGTTTTGCATAGTGCAAGGTGTGGTATTTTGTGGTTTTAGCATTTGATTCGTGTGCATACGCCTTGTTTAATGGCGGGGGGCGCGGTGTCAGTCATGGTCGAATTGCATGATTCAACGACAGTGGGCGACGTTAAGAGAAAAGTATTAAAACGTTTCAAACCGGGTTTGGTCGATCCAAATTTATTCACCATATCCGTCTTGGTTGAAGCAGGTGAGTTGGTTGAGTGGCTGACATTGTGGGCGTTGGCGCGTTGTGGCAACGCCAGAGCAGTGAGTGTGAGGTAAACGAAGGAAGAGAAGTCATAAAGGGTTTTTGAAATGCACATAGTCTCATTGAAAGAGGTTTCAAAAAAAACATCCACATGCTTCCTGGGTGGTCTGGCTGGAAGCCGCTTTCCCTTCGCAAACTTAATAGACGAGGACCGACCGAAATCTCGTCGATTAGGAAGGGCGGATTAACTCTAGAGCCCAGGCTTTTAATGAGTGACTACTGTACATGCATGGAATAAAATCGAGACGCTGATCGCTGCTGCTTTGGTAGTTCTTTATACGCTGGATCACAGCAGTGTATTCGACCAACTTCAAGAAAACCCATCGTTCTTGCCACAGCGCATCACTCACGATCAGTGATGCCTCAAAATCGGGGGAGGGGGTGATGCCACATTGTAATAATACCGCCATTGTGGCTGGTGCGGGCGGATAGATTAAGGGTAGGTGGAGTTGGCTGGCTGGGATAGTTGGTAGACTTCTCCAGGAAAGTTCCAACGCACTTTTGATCCGGTCTTTTGCTTTCTGCCACCTCATTTTTTGGCACTGGCCAAGATCCGTGAGTCCATTCTGTAGGCACAACAGAACTGCACAAGCTGTGTAAAATGTGGTTGCGGCGTGGGTCATCCTAGGTATGAGCGGTAGGAATGGTGCTCCACTATCTGAAACTACTTTTTAAAAAGAGCCGCCATGAGCCGCCTATGGTTGGTGGAGGGAGTTCTCAGGAAAACCTGAAGACGGCTTCACATGAAACACATTAAATTGGTAAGTGAGTAAAATCAAGTTTCGGGAACTGGATGTTTCCTATAAAGTTGTGAAATAAGTTATAAATACTTCGCGAATCTGATCTCGCGCAAATGTAGTGCTTGCATTGATCACGTGCATGTGTGTAAAATATAGTTTCAGATTGTTTTTCTGTCGAAAGCACTAGGCTGTGTTTAGCCAGACGCTGCTGGCTTTATACTGTACTTGAATGGAATTTGTGATGGTCAGGATCATAAAAATAAGGGACTGCAACGAAAGCAGTCGATTGGCAATCAAAGCACAACAAAAAAGTTTTGGGAAGAGAACACTATGTCGCGGGAAGGATGATGAGAATAGTCCCGGATCCCTTTCCTGTTACATGATCAGCTGCCATTAGAACGATCACTACTACCTAATCGCTAAAACAGCCACCAAATCGCAATCTACAGCAAAAACTGCACTGACCTACATGCAATTCCTTTTTCAGAGAACACGCATTCCTGCTTTGTCTTACGAGACGATGAACAGCTGTTACGTCTGCAGCATCTTTGGCGACACGGGCCAGCCACCTACTCGTTGGATGCCGGAGATCCCATCTTTGTCAAGATTCATACGGGCAAAGTGTTCGCCAATGTGAGTAGCAGTATTTCATAATCCCCCCCCTTCCCCCCGGGGGGCAAGTTCTGCTTGGTTCGCTGGAATTGCGAAAACGGTTTTTTGATTTGTGCATTTTTTAACAGGTTTCAACAAGGATTAAAGGAACTTTGAGATGTGTGGGTTGCGAAACAACATTTCGCTGTAATCCAAAATTTTGCTCTATTTTCTGGCTGTCAATTCACTTTTTTCTGGTTTTGAATTAATGCGTGTCCGTGTGACTGCTCTCCACGCTGGACGAGGGCAGGAGTGACGTCAAAATTTGTCATACTGGTTTCAAATTTCGCCTACTCGCATTCTCCATGCGTGCATCACATTTTCTGTGTGATTGAGTGCTTTTCAAAAAACCATCTGCTTTTTAGCACGTTTACAAAACTATCGTCATCGCTGACGAAACCAATTCCCTGGACACTATACGAATTCTATTCCAATGCAGAAAACGACTGGTGCCAGAAGATTACGTGCTTGTGCGGCAGGATTTACGTGATTTTAGTAAGTCATATGCAGATTTCCCATTTCAAGAGGTCGTCGCGGCAATTTTGTTGACACCCATAAAATGGTATTCTGTAAGCCGTGAGTCACATGAATATGATTGATCAGAAACGATCTATGGCTGTCTCAAGCTTGATAACTTAAAAATCTTATCATTTGATAAGATAAGATTTTGCAGCAGAGTATCAATTCTCAGGACGCAGGCCCAAGAAAGATAAGGTTAGAAATAGGAATGAGCAGTACAGGCTATCCACTCGCAGTAGATTAACATGAGCTTATGGTGAAGCATTTTATTAGAAACGCCTTAGATTACTATGGCCGTGGGTTCTATTCCCGTTCGGCGCTATTTTTTTATTTCTGTTCCCGCTTTTCTTAATCCTCAGTTCAGTTGCCAGGCCAGCAAATGTATGGTGCGAGTATAACTAACTTATCAAACCAGCTTAGTTCATACCTGCCAATATATTGTCAAATGCCAATATCTGCCAATATCTTGTCAAGTCTTCATCTGTACCTGGTGACAATCTGAATCTCACCCCATGCCACCATACCTGTACTTCACTGTTCTCTTCACCCAGCTACAGTATATATGTTTTTGTGTATAGGCGAATATGCAATCGAGCATTCTGATCGTCTTAGCGTGCATTGCAAAGGGCCCTATGGGAAGATCTATCTGAAAAAACTGAAGAAGTCATCTCATGTACAATGGGACGAGAAACGGCTGATCTCGTTTATCGATTATGACTCGCCCGATGAGGGTCTTGATGACGATAGCAGCGAACAAGGATCGTCTGATTCTACTTCGGTAAGTCATGCACAGTTTTATGAGCTTTTCATAGTTTCCATGCACATCATGCAAAGAAGGTTAAGCTTTCAGCTTGAAGCATGTGCACTTATCTTCAATACTGAAGTATGCAATTAGGATCACAAAGCTGTAAAATTGCCGGCACCGTTTATGGTGTTGTATACATATAGCTGCTTTACTAAAATTTACCATTACTTTTACAGCAATATTTGCATTGTAATTTCAAGGAAGACACTGCAGTGCAAGTGACTACATGTAGGCGGAGCATATACCAATAACTTATGTATTACTACACTTCATTTCTTGGATCCATAGATATAGTTTTTGAATAGACTAGTTATATGGTTATAATAAGTATACACTTATTATGAAATCTCTTCGAATGTCCGCATCTAAACAGGGATTTTGTAGAAAAAGACAATTTTTGTACATAATTTTTTGCAGAAAATAACACACATATTGGTACTGTACAAAACTGTACCGTACAAAACATATTGATGATGTACAAAACTTGATGCTGTATATTTTTATAGCTTTTTTTATGATGAATATTTTGTACATATTTATGTATATATATTTCATTCATATCAGTTTCTATAATGTAGTATATAATATGTTTCTGTTTATAATACATACATATTTTTGATATAAGATACACTGTATATCCAGAGCTCATTAGAAGTATATTCACTATATGGATTCACATGCATATTAAGAGACATATGGTAACTATGTAATACATTATGTGAATTGCTGAGTTCTAATTGTTACAACATTCGCCATATCTGACTAACCTGCAGTAGTTCTAAAACTAGGGCGCTGAAACACCATTTACATATTGTTGCTTGAAATTCAGGGCGCTGTATGTTCATAGAATAAGCTCCTGCATTGTACACAAATATGCTATGAGTTAATTGATACAATGATAAAGTCAGATAATGCATCTTATCGAACTTGCTGTTCATTCCTCCCCCTCTTGTTCCAAGTATAAAATACACTTTTCTCTTTTCAGCTGCTCGAATTCTTCGCATGGATGTCGGATCCAGTTACTGTGTAACGTATGTCAATTATGACAAATCACAAGTTCGAGTTAACCGTAGTGCGGGCTATACTATGATTAGGTGCTTCATCATGTATTACAATGTGGCGTGCTCACTTTAGTGCCTGTACAGTATCCATGGTAAAGACGATGATGAAATAATTCTAAATGTTGCACATTGTTACATATTCGTGTTTTTTGCATGCTTTTCACCTGTAACTGAAGAACAGGAAGCACTGGCAGGGCTTGGGTTGTGAATAGTCTAATACTCTGCTGGGTGCAGGAGCTCATGTTCATGTTTCACCACATCACCAAATCCTCATGCGCACTTAAATGATCCAATAAGCCGCGAGTCGAACACTTCAGCGTTTTTACGCACTTAGTGTGCAAGGCACACGTTTAACCCACCAGGTCACAGCGTAAGGTTTTGCGATCCGGTTTTCTATCTATTGGAAAATTAAGTTCAACGCATTTCATAGAAAGAGCAATAATACACGATGCAGTAACTGCAGTACCAAAGCGCAGTAGATTGTCGGATGATATCTGCAATGAATTATCAGCAGCACATAATTTCAATTGAGATGATCTAAAAAATACAATGCCAAGCCTGGCTGATATGCGTCCCGTTCTATCCATTCTCCCCAAACGCATCACATTGCAGTGACCAAGCTCGGTGCATTACACTCCACAAAACTACCATTTTTGCATCTCGCCCAAGAGATTTCCTTGGTTCTAGCAGGCACAGGACAGGCGAGTCAACTTTAACGTTACACTGCTCTCTTCACAGTTCCTCCAAGCCTGTGCGCCTGGCTCTCATTTCCAGCTAAGCTGTCTACCTGCGCGGTTGTCTCGCATCGCCTTGTCTTTCACGAAGTTCACGCCTAGCGCTGCTTTGTCTTTCAAGTTTGCCTTGTCAAAGAAAACTTCTGAAGAGAAATCTGAAAAAATGGCCTCGTTGACTGCGTTCTTGTTTCTGGTCTTGGTGCTGCGTCCTCTGCTGTCGAATCAACACCAAAGCGCCAATCCGGTCGACATCATCTGCATCATGGACGCGTCCGACAATCCCGGCAAGAATCATTTGTTCTTCGAAGAAGCCAAAGTCATCAAAGGGCTGCCAGAAAGGATTCAAATTGGCCCAGAGCACGCCCGCGTCGCCGTCGTCATATACGCGGAGTCAGTAGAGATTGTTCTTCCTTTCACGGCTGACCCGAATCAAGTTCGACAAGCAAAGATCGAACAAATAACCCGCGGCTCCGAATCACACGTGGCATTCGAAGTGGTCAGGGACAAAGTTTTGGTCAATGCTCGTCCAAACGCAAAAAAAATCGTCATCTTCTTCCACTCGGGCTGGGAAATCGTACCATTGTTTTATCGTGGCCAACTGCAAAGTGTCGCGCAACAATTGCGAAATAAAGGGGCAGAGATCTACAGCGTCTGCGGAGCAGGGGTCGAGGATCATGACATGAATTTTCTCGCTTCCATCACCGGCGACCGCAAGCGAATCTTCTCGTTTGATGAGGAGGAGAAAGTGGCCCCCACTGTCTATGGCAAAATCCTCGACGCGTATGGGTGCAAAGAAATTTGCTTTTTCGAAAACGAGCAAAAGTGCGCTGCAGGTCTGTTCCCCGGCAGCGAATATTGCATACAAAGGGGAACTCCAGGTCCATGCAGCGAGAACCAGTGCGAGGCCACGTGCGAGAAATACCAGTGGGAAGCTGGAAACTGTCAAAGCGTCGATCCAGGAAAGAAAGTGGTGGTCAAGCGGACTGGACCTCCCGAGGTGAAATGGGTGTACGAAAATTGCCCAGGAAAAGAAATCGAATGCGGAGCGACCCCAGCGTCCCCATCGTCGACAGTGAACATGACGACGCAGACATCGCCCCAGTCAGATGTGGAAGCAACGACGCCAGGACTCGCTTCCGGACCTTCTGCATCAGACTCTGAGCAGGGAGCGGAAACCCAGACCTCTCCCAGCGAGCCGAAGTCATCCTCTGAGCGATCGATGTCTCAGGAATCAAAGAAGTCACCCTCTGCGCCATATGCTGCGGGTCCGGTCACTGATGGCCCAGACTCGTCGTCCGAGTTCCCGATATGGGCAATCGTATTGATCGTGTGCGCCTGCTTCCTTCTGCTGGTCATCGTCGTCGCGGCTGTCCTGACTGTCAAGCGCAAGCAAAGCAAACGTCAGGCTGAAGCTGCGAAGATGAAAGAAAAATCTGTCATCAAGGCGGGTGTGCACACGAACAAGGCGTCGATCCGTCTGAAATCAGAGAGCGTCCACGCCGGCACGTCTACTCCGCGCGACTTCATGGACCAAAGCGTCGAAGCCAGCCTCGTGAGCAAGATGGACAGCGTTCGTCCAAAAAGCGCCAAGGCGACTGCTGGCAAGAAAAAGTGAAAAAGTGAAAGGATCCCAAAAATCAAATGCAGGTGTGGTGATCGCACGAGCGTGTGATCCACGCAGTTGTGTCTCGTTGTGTTGTCTTGATGTGCTGAAATGTGCCGATGAGCTGGTCTTTTTTCCTGAAATGCACAACCATCAATTTTGTTGACACAAGTTGATCTAACTACAGCATACAAAAACTTGTCTCACACAAAAATCATATATCATGTAGAAAATAATGGCAGCTCTAGTACTGTACGTTGTACAGACATGGGCATATATATCGCATGAATCCATAGACTGTACTGTGGAAATGTTATGTGCACATATCCAGCTTCAGCGCGTTTGCGATTAAAAAGTTGTGGGATGAGGTCGAAAGATATACCTATTCGAGTGATCATATACCAGAATTGCAACCAGCTATTCGATGCCATTTAAAGACGTGGGCCGAAATTCCTCAGTCAGTGAGAAACAAATCGTATCATATAGAAAAAAATTTGGTTATGCTATCAAATACTCAAGCTTTACGGTCCCTATCTCGCCTCATGCAATTTGTGTGTGTGTGTTTAAGGAAAAACACGACTATTTAGTGAACAAGAGAAAAGAAAACGAGCCTCGCTTTTGTCGAAGCAACTTTTCCAGATTTTTTGGAACTCCATCTCGCGCAGGAATTTATTTGCCATCATATAGAGAAATACACTCAGGTTTTTGAGCTGTGTACATTTTGTGATGTCGGAAACGCCTGAAGGTGCTGCTATAAGTGAAAAAGTCAGAAGCGCGCCTTACTTCTGCCCACTACTGTCTGTGCGTATGTGACACTCTTGCGTTAAGGTGATAAAATATGCTCTCTTCCCAGTAACACATAAACTCATATTGTGGGCGAGGCCCATCGAAAAGTTTCTCGAAAAATAACTTAATCTATGCAACTACAGTATTGGGGAATTACGTTCAGCGCATTTGATGAAATGAGTAATGATGAACAGTACAGCAGCTACAGTGCACAGAGCAGCAGATTGTCGGATTTCATCTTTGATGAATCATTAGGAGCAAGTCTTTTCAGTGAGATAATCTAAAAAATACAATCCCGAATATGCCTGACATCCGTCACATTCTATCCATCCACCCCAAGCGCATCACATTCCTCTGACCAAGCTCGGTGCATCACACTCCACACAAATCCCACATCTCGCATCGCGCTCAAGGTATTTCCTTGGTTGCTCGAGGGAAACAAGGGGCATCTCTACTTTCCATTGCACTCTTCAGAGTTCCTCCAAGCCCAGCCGCCTGGTTTTCATTTCCAGCTTACGGTTAGCTGTCCACGTGCGCGGTTGTCTGTTGCGTTGTCCTGTCTTTCCTGACCGCCTAGCGCTACTTTGTCTTCCAAATCAGCCTCGCCGAAGAAACTTCTGAAGCGAAATCGGAAAAGATGGCCTCGTTGACTGCGTTCCTGCTTTTGGTCTTGGTGCTGCCACCTCTGCCGTCGAATTAACAACAAAGCGCCAATCCGGTCGACATCATCTGCATCATGGACGCGTTAAAAACTCCTGACAAGAATCATTTGTTCTCCGAAGAAGCCAAAGTCATCAAAGGGCTCAAAGTCTCAAAAATTTCTGTGTAATACAGAAAATAATTGTAATGTTACAACGTTTCTCAGTGCACACATACAATATGGGTACATATATGCATATATTTTTCGCATTCACTGTACATAAATACCAAGTACATAAATTTATATAGATTATTCAGATACAGTATATATATACGGATATACGGTATGTATATACGGTGCATGCATATATGTAATACGGCTACAGTACATACACAGGTGAAAAAATGTGAACACTTATCGTTTCATATAATGTATGAGCTCACTGAAATTTTTAACCCACCGACAACATACGGTCTGTTTCAATTTTCAACTTCAAATTCTATTACAATGTATACACGTCCACAGTCGACACCATACGAAAGATACCTGTATAATTTATGTGACCCCTTGCCTAAACATGATACAAAGTGCTGTTTCTCTCTTCGTAACACACAAGCTCATATTGCGGGCGAGTGCTATGGAAAAGTCTCGACTCTTGAGAAATAATTTTCCATGCAATTAGTGGAGATGAGAAAGAAGCCTGTTGGCATGGTGCTAAGTGGGCGTGAAGTCAGTCATTTATTTTCTACCCGCGCCTTTGTCTGCCCTATCCATTCAACATATTCTGACCTTTATGAAAGCAGTGATTGCGCCAGTCATAATAAGCCTTAATGAACGAGGGTGTGACGGCACGAAGATTCGATAAAAACAAGTCAAGGCCGTTAAAATAATTTTAGCTCGTTCGTTAATTAGTTCTTTTATTCTTAACGAATGAAGCATTGTCGTCATAGCTTCGTTAGATTTTGAACAGAGTTCTTACCGCTATACATGCTTTCCCCCTGTCGCTTCGCTGCTAGTTATAAAACAACGGTTATTCTTGGTGTTTTTTGTTCAACTAAAAGTTACATAAAACGCTTCTTTGCCTACACTTGACACTGACTGGCACAAAATGTGTGAAAAGACGACCTATTCGTTTATATTTTGCGTGTTCGCTTGCCATTTGGCTGCGGTCCATACTTTGGAACGAAATGTGAGTAAGCGTCTTGGCTGGGTTGGTTAAGGCAGGCGAGACGAAACGAGTAGGAAGGACAAACAGAGATTAGGATCGTGTAAGACGTGCAGTTTCCCCCAAGTTTTATGTTGTAAGTGTGTATTGTCGTGTCAAAACGGATGGTGTTCAAAATGAAGGAGAAAAAATTTGGTTCAGGTAAATGAGGCATATTTGGATGATATAATTAAAAGCCGATGCAATATCAGACTATGCCGTGTATATACTGTATGTGGTGCCTGCTAGAAGCACCCTGGAGAGACGTGAAATGGGAGTCTAGGTAGGAATCAGACAAGGGGCGACCTGTAAGTATTAGCTGGGATTTACGGGAGGATCAAAGGCACTCTTGGGCGCGCCAGTTAGTCAAAGAGTCTTTATGGGATGATTTTAAAACATCCGTCAAGAGTTTAGCCTCAGTGAATAGACCAATAATTTTAGGAAGGGCATAAGCTTTTCAGGTTTTCCCATACACGGATACCTACTGTAGTTTATGCGCACGTTTATGCAAGAGCATGCCTACAGTACATGTGCGCTGGTAGATGTCAAATTTATGTGCTGTATACCGTGTGTGAGAGGCATACTTTAGAGGTATACATATACCATATATGTGACAGGCATACTGCATGCACTCTTTAAAGTGAGGTGTTATGAGGTCTATATCTTGAACTGAATACTTATACGGGGGCATATGCGGTGCATGTGCGGGGGCATAGGAACATTAGAGCTGTGAGATAAACTAGCACACTGCAGTCCTTGAAAAGTATGCTATACATCAACATTTCCTTATCAAGGAATAGACTTCTAGCTCCAAAGACAATATTTTCACACATCTTAATTTTCAAGCACGGACGATCAATTTCTGATGTGTCCAAGGTAAGGCTACCTGCATAACTTTTATGCCTTCTGAGCATGCCACATGGTTAAAGTGGGTTTTCGGAATGAAGGAGCCAATAGCCAATAGAAAATGATAATAAAAAAACCACCAAAAATTTTTTGTGAGCAGCATAGTACACTATGCTGCTTTTGTGATGCTTGAAATCTTGCTTTGAGGCTCTAGAAACCAGGAATTTATGTATTCAGACAACATGTTTGAAGTTCGAAGAATTTTTTTAAATCTGAGAGCAAAAACTTTTATCTCTCTGGCCATTCGAGGGTGAAGGGTATAGTTTTTGAGAGATATAATACCCGTATATGACTACCCAGTGAAACTTGCTCATCAATCAGATATATGTTAGTATATGACTGATAAACTAGTACTTGATCTATATACTGTATATACAAATAAATTTGAAGTACAATTATAGTATAAATGTCCCATAAAAGTATACTGTATATCCTCATGTTTTGTATTATAATATGTTCTATACATATATATATATATGTATAATATTACGGTATTTATTTTGTATGATGGCATATGTAGTGTATATAAATGGAAGCCATAAAAGTATCCATATATATCGATTAAGTACAGTATACGCTCTTCAAATATAATTGTTCAGTATATCGATTTACATTCACAATTACCCTGGTTTTTAGACTCGTTTTGGAAAACTGTCTTGTAAAATGAGTAATGTTTATGTTCAGTAGGCACGCAGCAGGCTGCCACATGCATCTATGACCTCGAAACCATCGCATACGATTAGAACTTCTTATAAGCCTAACTAAAACTTGTGGCAGGTACAGTCAACAGTATTCGATTCATCAGAGCGTCCGCAATTCAGCGCAGTACTGCGCATCTTATGCTTCCAGCAGACTGTTCTGCCAATGTAGCCTACACTTCATAAATCATGCTCTTCAGCTGGTCGTGATGAACAAACGTGCAGCGTCCGGTATGATCTACTTCGATCCATCTACGCTTATGAATTACATTCGAGGTCGTGTTAGATTTGGTCCATTGGCCAAATCCCCAAAACAAATTCAATCCTCTTCCATCGAGGCACAAAAAAGAAATGCGGAAGTTGTGAATCATATTCTTCGAGATTATGGGAAAATACCTGATTTAGAAAAAGCTGGTTAGATATGGATTGTGTAGGAGTGGAGGCTGTACAATATCTGCAGTAGGGAACCATCAAGACTGTATATTTTTGATTGATATCCACTACAAGCGGGTGTGATTTCTAGGGTATGAAGGTACCTCGGGTATGAAGTAGAAAACAGGTGAATTCTGTTGGTTTCATATGGCAAAAAGAAAAGCTTAGTTTTATGTGGCGATTATAAATAAAGAGCACCATGCATTCTGCAGTCTGTTGACCCTCTGTTGCTCGGTCCATATCTCCATATCTTTTGTCATATTTTCTGTTAGCCGTGCGGCTTATCAATCCCAACTTTCTTACACAGTGACCAATCATAGAAAGACATTTTAGCAAAGGTGCAAGCCTCCTGGGGATCAATATCCTAGAAAACAGCATTGCGAGCAGCACGGCTAACAGGAGAACATATATTCCTCAAATAAGCATAACCATTCGAGCAGTCAGTGAAGGATAATTCTTTCATCTATATATGTTTTTCCCAACACAACCACATCCTAGTGTAAAATGCCAAATGCATCGGATGTTACTCTAGCACATAACCAACACGCATTACAGGAATTTTCTAGAAATTATTTCATAAGCTGCATGTTTTTTCACAAATCGCAGTGTAACATGCCAAGCACCGGATGTTTCCTAAGGATTTCACGCTTCGGAAACCTTGTGATGAATTAATGATAACATAATCGAGCACCCGTCGATGTCATGCGCACTCCACATAGTGTGCCCTTGCCTCATTTGAGACGTCAGCACATTTCGTACGGCATTAATTGCGGGGGCGTGCTCAGCACAGCCGGTTATTTCATTAGCTAAATTCAATAGTGCCCACATTTCCGTCTGCACTTTCTCGAGTACTCAGAACTCCTGTCTTTGCGAGCCTCAAGTAACTTGTCCTTCCTGCCATTCAAGGCATTCTTGTCTAATCGATATAAAATCATAGAAAATGCATAATGACTGGTCTTTGCAGGTAAAAGTGCAAGAATGGAGCGTGGCCTGAAGGTTTCAGTTGCAGCGATTATGTTCTGCACCATTGTGTCCTGGTGCATGGCGGCACCAGCTGGCAGTCGGGAAAGATGGCACGTGGGTTCAGAGATGGGAGAGTTGGACAGGAGAGTAAGTTTGTACTTCACACTGTCTTTGCTTGGATTAGTTAGCTGGGACCGAAAAGGGTCACCCAGGTAATCAGCCTGTCAGATGGTTGAATATTAGGCAGTGAGTTGATGACTACAGTATAGTTTATCTCCCTACATGCCTAGTTGTATGTCAGGTAAGGATCCAATTTCAAATTCTGTACCCTCAGTCATTTAAGACATAACTCAGGTGATGGACCCTGTCTTTTGTGAGTTCCATGACACCCTCCATTTTACATCTATCATGAATCGGTCACCTGGCAAGCAGTTTGCCGTTTTGTGAAACATGGGTACCTCAATCACAAAAGTCATGTTGGCGCGCCCACCACCTTCTTTTTTCTCTCTTCTTACTGAACGTTTATCATCAAAGAAAAGTACCTAAATTATTACGCCGACAGCGTGGTGATAAACAGGCGGGAAAAATTGGATAAGAAAGAATGCAGGGCGTAATTGGAGTTTTTAGTCAGGAAAACGGACAGTTCTATATTCTGAAATTCCACGGCTGGACTGTTGAAGTTTTTTAAATCAAGCGAGGCCTTTTACTCTAACAAAAGCATGTTATATCTGGGATTTGCTCATTCCTGATATCTGCAAAGCCCTAAGATTTGATACTGGGATACCCTTGGCGTCTGGTTATTACCTTATATGGCATCTAAAAGTATCCCTTCTCTCTGTCTGAATACATATTCAGGTTATGCATTATAATCGTGGTGTCTGATAATGTACATGATTATAACCCGTCATGTCATCTTATCTTTTATTCATAGCCAAGCACTGTACAGCGCACTCGAGGGCTAAGGAAAAAATTATTCGACAAAAACTTTTTCCCCAGGCGGGAGTCGAACCCACCCTGTTAGTCCGCACCTAGCGTGAGAGGCAGACACCTTATGCTACGACTCGGGGTGCATAATAACCTGACTGGTCTTCTGATCTATCACTCACATGATCTTTTATTTTATAGCACGCTGTGCTCCTATTAGCGAAAGCCGTGGAGATAGAATTACTTCGCGAAGCTTTACAAAAATTGGATGATTCTCCCAAAAAAGTCCTATCGAATGATAAGAAGCAGAAAAGGGCCAATGCAGAACTGATTCAAGGGCTACTATCGATGAAAGACTTCGACAAGTTAAGAGCTGCTGGAAAGTGATATAGCCAAGTGGTGTACTAGTATGACGCTGATGGTAGCGTACGAGCATGGGGCTGTGTAAGGACATGAGGACGTTTGACAAGAACCAGTTTTGTGACTGAATCCAACATGTTGCCAGAACTGATGCTGTATTTTATTAGCTGTAGAAATTGGAAAATCATGGCAGCACCATGCCTGTGCAATGTGGTGTCACCTTATTCAACCATTCAACAAGTTGTCAGCACGTTGGCATTCGTTTAAAGTCAAATAAGCCAGCAGCCCTCCTTGACACGATTGGATACATTCGTTGGACAAGGTCCCACAACAGGAGCACGACTTGCGACACACGTCAGCACCCGAGCTACCGAGCGGGCAGTTGGCGAATGGTTGCAAGGCTGGGAAGCCGATGGTGTTCGATACATAGCACACGGCACGATTCGAAATGACCAATTCTACGCACGGCGTGTAGCACAGTTCCAACCAGACCGAACCACGGACTCGAGAGCACAGGCAGTCGCAGGCCACAAGGCACACGTGGTGCACTGTGGTCTGGCTGGCGGGCTCGCACTGCTGGCCCTGAAAATGAAAATCACAATTCTGTTCCTACTTTAGGCATCCATATTGGCAACTTATGGCATGAGATGCCAAACCCATGAGCTAAATCCCCACAGCGCATCGAGGTCCGACATTGTGGTTTTTGTCTTGGTGGAACCTCATAGAATTGTGATTAGCGCCTGAAAGTTTTAAAGCACCATCAAAAACTCGGGGCAACCCCGACTCAACACCCTTAGGTCATAGGCCACGGATAGAGTACATATCCTTCTCACCTGACCCGAAGCATTCAACTGAGGGAAATTGCCCAATGGCGATTGTCCTGGCGCCACTTGGTTGGGGAACTGTTGGGGTGGTTGTGCCTTGATCACAACGGCACCAATCACAATGACAGCCACTAGCTTAGCCAACATTTTCTACCTGGTTCAAAAAAAGTCTGCTGACAACTACTCGATGACTGCTAGCCTAAATTGAAAAAAAAGATATATATAGCCGTAAACCAGACAATAACGTGAAACATTTGCATCTTCAAATGTTGCAGACATGGGATAGAAATGGCAACTAAACGCCAATTGTGAATCATGAGTCTGTCAGACCCAAGTCAATTATTTGATATTTCCAGATTTTGCTTTAGAAATTTTTGAAAGTGATGACGCAAAGGGTGATAAAATACGATAATAGACAGAATAGGCGAAACCTAAACACAAAATGTCAACGTGTGTCAATCACTTTTCCAAGCCATTATTTTAGATCTTTGCATGGGACTTTGGAAAAATGGTAAATCATGAAGTAGCGAGCCCTACTAGATATGTACACTGGCCCCTTGAGTCATTTGACATAACCGTAGAGACAGCTAATCAAGATTGACGGAAGAAAAGTGTTTTCTTCGATACCTCTTGAATTATGCCTTCACATAATAAACCCCAAATTTAAATTTCCCGCTGAAAACCACTTATGAGAAACTTACATAGATAAAAAGTCCGTCACTTGAAGACCTTTAAAGGTTACTCAGAGCTCGTGACGAGAGGTCTCGATAATCTGGATGTGAGATTGCCCTTTGGGATCGAAAATCAGCCTGTCATTTTTGACGCTGCGGAGTGCGGCGGGCAACTTGAGGCAAACGTATGTTCATATGAACTTTGAAAAATTTAGATATGATTTACTTATCTATATGCCGCATATATGCTGTATATCCTATGAAGATATGATATATATGATTTAGATATTTATATTCCGCAAAAGTATAAAGTGGATTTACATGTATATGTACAGTATCTCAGGAAGATATATGTATATATATATATAATTCTCTATATGACTTAGATATCAATTAACCCTTAAGATATAGATATATATATATATATATACTTTAAGCGCCACGAAGATAATATATATCTTGATTTAGATATCTATATCCCACAAAAATATGCAGTGAATACATGTATGTATAGCCCATGTCCCCATATCCCAGGAATATATATAAAGATATACATTATAAATTCGTTTTCAAATAAATTAGATATCACTGTCTTCCAGAGATATAGATATGTATATATTCTGCATATTCCATGAATATATATATGATTTTTTTATATCCCCAAAAAAATATATATATATATTTATATACATCTGGGGATATATATATTTATATTATATAGATATGTATGTATATATATATTACATTCGTATATAGCGCGAAAATGTCTTAGTATTTAGATATTTATGTCCCAGAAAGGTATAGATATATATACAGATATGAATACTTACATCATGTATTTTCTGAAAAGATATGGATATTAATTTGACATATACTGCAGATTTCTGAGAGCTCTAAAATCCCGGAATTCGACAAAAGTCTGAAAAATTAAAAGCCCTGCCAAACACGGCGGGTTCACATTGGCTGAGCCATGTTCCTCACAATAATTTTCGTTCAATACAGACAGCTGCAGAAGCTGATAATCTGCAGTCAATCAGCTTGACTGGCCAAGCCAGCAGCTTGGCTAAAGAAGTTTACATCGCAAATAGAACCAATAAAGCCAAGCCAATAAAACAGTGTAAAGCGTGAAAATCACTGTGGTTTCAGTCAGGCCAAGTTACTCTACGCTCTCACACATTTCGTTGGAAACGGGGTCGCGCAGCTCGGTGTCAATCTTGTGCGGTGTCTGTGAATCCCAATTCCGTGCATTCGTCTTATCGATTTAGCCCGCAATGAAACGAGAAGCTCATTGTCGCTTACGTTCAATCTTGATCATGTTTGCATCAATGAACCTACCCATTGCACTCGCTGTGCTCATCATGGCTGCTATTCCACCGCATCCAATAACCGTCGATGAGGTTTGGTGCCATCGAGAAACGCCAACGACTGCGTGCAATCAACTAATGTTATTCCTGGTCATTCTCGGACTGGTTACGGTTGTTTATTTGGTCATGAGCATTGTGTGCGTATCATCGAAACAATTTGAGGAGAAGATCGCTATTTATACAGTAGTCACTATTATCGGCGTCGTGATCACCATTGGTTGGATTCCGGTGTACATTTTCGTGTCAAAAGCGCTGTTTGCAACGGAACCTCACATGATGCATATGAATATGACTAGTGGAATTGCCGTAAGTAACTTCCCTATTCAACGTCGAAAATTGACCATTTCACTGTTTCTCAAAAGCCGCATAATTGAAACCCGCGCGCGGGCCCCCGTGTTGGACGGGCGAGATTCGCCAATCACTGTTTGTTCTTCTCGCGATGTGAAATAACCCATTCGATATCTCACGATATTCTGATTAGAAAAAGTTTTGACGGTGACCTCTAATCGCGAGCTCCTTCCTATGTCAGGTTCTTTCGAACACACCCATCGTGTTACCGCGTCCAGAATGGTCGGATAAATAAAGCTATATCTTAATAACTCGGCAAGAAAGTTTCGCGGCTTTCCAATTTTGGTCATGTTCGCGGAAAGAAAATTTCGCGGTTATGTGCTTAATCGAACTTTTTAACTAAAATTTCGTGCTGCTCATGTTGACGCGCATCTCGACAGTAGGCAGTGCATTGTCCATTGCTACGTCGGTTTTCGCTTTTTCTTTCTTACGTACGCACTATGTACATAGTAGCTTTCCTCGCCTCGCTGCAAGTATTGGATTGATAACTTACAGTGAATCCATGCCTGTTTTTCGTCACATCACTTTCCCTATCTTTACCATCAAATTTCATTGCTATATAGCGGCTATTATACGAGTCGATTTAGCCAAGAATTCTAGCAGATCCAGAATTATCTGAAAATCCACCCATGTCTGAGGGGTTAATTTAGGCGTTTTGCAAGAAACAAAAACTGCTTCAGAAAAGCGGGGAGCATGTTGCATAAAGTTTATGAGCGGTGGTCGTCAATCCTTTAATCCTTTGAATTTTCAGCGATCCTAACTGCTGAATTGGTCCACTCGAAACAAGCCATAACCAGCTTGTGCATCAATCAGTGTTTTGGGCGTTGTTTGCGAAAGTGTGACAGCTCTTCTTTGCTCTCATGCCGGCGGGTTCGGGCTGATCTTACAAGCGAGCGGTCCAAGGTCTTCAATAGCCCCAGCCTGGTAAAAAGGCTACGCGATCACTAAGACCCCGATTCCTCCACAACCCCTCAAGGCTCCTGCATACTGGGCGCGTAAACGCGTGCGGGCATGCGAGCGCGCGTGCGTGAAGATAGCGCGTGCGTGAGAGAATAGGGGGGTCGCGTGAACACGTGACGCCACCTTGCGTGAACGCCTCGTAGCAAATGAGTCTGCTATTGGGGATGGTTTTGCAGTCACACTCGTAAAATCGAAATGCCGTATTTCGTGCTTGCGGCAGATCGATAGTTTGAAAATCAGTCGGAAATGCTTTTTAATTTATAAAAAATAAACACATGTAACAAAGGCGCGAGCCCAACTTTTTCGAGTGGCATACTTCGACGCGGTGCGTGGCGTGGCCGCGTGATCACGTGACCGACCGCCACGCACGCACGCGGCCACGCGCCTAGTATGCAGGAGCCTTCAGACGTGTTTGGCGCGCCTCTGTGTGCCTAAAACTGCTCTGTGCAATCATACACTGGCCTGGCTGCTAGTCGAATGCTTCCGATCCTGAGATGCCCGCGCTGGCGAACGGTTCCACTGTTGATGGCGCAATAAAGACCAAAGTCACCACCAGAGGATCCTTTCCGAGCACAGTAATGCACGACGATGTGTCAACAGTCCTAGATCTTACCCACACACTAAACCGCCAACAAACCAAGTACCTGCCCCGGAGTCAACTCCTGGCCTTTTCCAGCATGAACCAAAGGAAACGACGACCGCAGAGACCCCTCGAGAGTATGCTAATCGAAGTCCTTGGCTCACCCAACAGTTCAGGACCACAAGGAGACGTGGCTTCCCCCGAAGGGAGAGCACTAATCTCACTCAGCAGCCTGTTCTTATCCAGCCAACTGCCCAAGCCACACCCCAAAGAACTTCATCCCCTTCCCCCCCGAAGCGGCAATGGTCACAACATCAGTCAGACCAGAGTAGCGAACTGTTTTGATTTATTTTTCCCTCCAATCTTTCAAGTGACACACTCTAAAATTAATTTTACTGTCCGAGCTATGTTTTGTACAGTACATACTCGCGGAAAGAAATTTTCGCGGTCGACGACGAACTGCGAAATCCGTGAAATTAAATTGCTCCACAGTATAATATAATATAGGCACTAGAGTATACGTACGCGCATCCGCGCACAATTTGGAGCAGTACTCGGGCAGGTTTGCAATAGGAAGATTGACTACAGTAGGAAATTTTGTACGATTTTCAAATTTCTGGAAAACACTGAAATGGTCTATTGAAGAATTTTCTCGTCTGAAACTATATGTCACACATTTGCCAGAATCCAAGCTTCCTCTGGCTTTGAAAAATGCCCAAAGCTGAAACCATCAACGCGCGACATTTGCGATATTACTTCTCGGTTGTGTAAAATGTAGTTTCAGATTTTCCTAGAAATGTAAAAAACGTGCCTGCTTTCTGTTTTTAGGAGCCTGTGGAAACGTTTGATACTCATTGGGGACAACTGGCATTTGTCGTCATGACTTTAACAATTTTTATGTCCATAAGCAGTCTGACTAATTTGTTGTATTTGGGCTACTTTTGCAGCCGATATATATCTCAACCACGACAATCACAAGGTGTCGTCGGCGCTACTCCGCCAGGTATGCCTGTCTATGAATACGGCGTTGCGTCTGTGCCAGCTTCGACGCCACATCAAGCGGAGCCAACGCACGAAGCTGATCCTATCGGAGAAATGTCTTGAAATGTTTTTTTTATTCTTGAAGTAGTGGCTGCTGAAAAAACAGTTTTCTGAAGTAATGATTGGGAAAGATCAGTTCTTAAAAATGTTTTAACAAAAGCGTCATGCGATTTTCGCTACGCTGTAGTTTTCAGAAGTGAATCGAAACAAATAAAGCACTCCAATTCTAAACTTTGGTCTAGTGCCCACATTTCAATTCGAATTTCGGGGTCGTCCTGGTTTTGGCCCGTACAAATTGGAGGTCTTATGCCAAGGGGGGGGGGGGGAATCGTATCTAGACTCAAACACCAGTTCCGGGTGATCGAACTAAGAATCCCAAATACGCTTTTCTAAAGGTCTACCGAATATGATCTACAGTAGAAACTAGAGCTGATAGTCAAAAATCGGTTAAAAGGTTGGGGTTTGCTCATACGACGTCGTTTGAGAGGGGTTAACGGAAAAACGGTGCAAGTGGAAAAGTCGGTTTTTATTGACAGCTCTGGTTTTTAAAATAATTTTGCTCGTTGCTAATTGATGGCGCAGTTTTTACGAAACAAGTACTGTAATTTACAAACCTTGTAGAGGCGTTTTGACCGCATTATCATCGAGATGATTCGCGAAAAAGAGAGGGGAATTGGAACAAGCGCTGTGATTGTACCTTTACTGCAACAGCCGAAGTGCATCACCGATCATCAGCCACATTACATGAAATGCATTCTTTCCTGCTTTCAGAACTTTATCAGATGGATTTCTTCGCATATATCAAAGAGCGCAATAGCAGACATCCGCATTCCGCGATGGTGATCGGGCAGAGGATCAGGCACAGGCTGAACAGCGCAGTCCACGTGGTCGGCGTGGAAGAGTAGTAGCGATTCGGTAGAATATCCCCTTCCAGAGTGTATTTCAGGCCGAGACCATCGACTTGGATGTTGTAGAGGGCACCGAGCACATTCCGCAGCAGACTGCGCGCCAACGGGTACCAAAACGGGTACAGACGGCTGTTCAAGGGTGCTGAGAACGGATTGGACCACTAAGATTCCACATTTTTTATCTGATTACTGAAAAATTCGAAATATTGGTCGATAATACCCACGACCAAGATGACCTACAACCACCACACACACACGCGAATGCACGGCTCCCATTCCTTTTCCAATTTTCGTTGCGCGGCCAGACGACAGATTCCGATCGATCGCTTTTCTGGCGAGATTTGAGTCATGGAAGGCAAACGCCAGAAACGCAGCAGCTCGTCGTCGCTGACGTTCAAATGCGGTTCAGGTTCGCGGAAGAACTTGTACGTGGAGATCGCTGTCTTCTCGTCGACCACTGAAGTGCTGTTGTCGAAGCTGTGACTGATCGACGGATTCTTGAACGCGAACCTCGCGAAAACCAACGTGGCCATGCATCCAGTGATCACGAGTTGCAGAGTGCGCAGGCTCGCAATGATGCACACTTTCATGATTTCAATCAGTTGTCGACGAGCGCAGGAGAATCGACTAACCAGCAGCAGACAGACACATCGAAATGACCTCGCAGGTCTGCGACGCTATGCGGACTATTTCACACTCTCTCTCTGGTCCAGTCAAGACAGGCCTATCGAGCGATGTGCCTGTCTTGACTGGATGATGTGTGAATGATGTGCCCTTGAACTCAAAAATAAATCAAGCTGGACCCAGAATGGATATTGTTTATGGCACATTCGATAAGTGTTATTTTAATGACATTTACATGGATATAGAAACTTTTGAATAGCTGAAATTACAGACTGTGAGCGTGGTCTTTATGTACAGCATCTTTCAATGTGCAGCACGCATGGCAGCGTGAATTGCTTAGCGCAGCACAAACTGAAAACCGATAGTACAAAACAGTTTTCGACGCTCTTACGTGAGCAAAACCATGGTTTGTTGGAAGGATGATTAAATTAGCAGTTTTAGTATATCCGCTGTATAAGGCGAATACGCAATGCAAAAAGCAGGTCTGAAGTAATCTACTCGCTACGCCACCTCTCAAGTAGCGTTCCACCACTTCCCAGAATCTTGGACATACAAAAACCGATTATGAGACGCTCCCCACTGACGATGACACGATTCCCGCACAGTGTTTGATAATTCGACCTACTGATCGTGAAACATCCGGCGCCCCCCCCCCCCTGATGCGAAGGGACGATATGTGGCGGGAAAGTACAGTATTTCGAAATTGCGTGAGCATTTACCTGCCGAAATGGACGTATAAAATACATGACCTAGCGCCTGCAAGTATTCATGATACGCCCTGTTTGCAATATGAGACCAATTGTTTTCAGCTTCCAGGACACTTGAGCCAAATGCACTGATCGGATAGGTCTCTCTTTTGTGGATAAGCACTGACAATTTGTTTTTTTGAACGGATATTGCGCAGAGTTTAAATAGTCGCAATATCTCGATATGCACGGTGAAATAGTCTAAATGAAGGAAAACTCGTAGAGTATAACAATTTCAAACCAATAAAATGGCGGGAAACTCACAACTAAACATCAAATCAAACATAAGGACAATTTTAAGGTCCTTAAAAAATTTGTTTGACTGAAAATAAGCAAAAAAATTCTTTTAATTTGCTATAGGCTAGACGAAAACAAATTCAGACCCGACTGCTTCGCCAGCCTACATCCCCATTTGTACCCAAATATCACTTTATCTTCGCCTCATACAAATCGTGTGGCTAATACTTTGTGCTCGCAAAAACCATTCGTCTTCTTCGTTAAAAAACGCGGCTGGGCTCAAAAAACGAAGCATTAGAGTGTAACCAGACTCCGGCTCTGATTATCCTTGTGGTACGCCGGAAATTGAAATGATGAAGCGAGATGTGAGGAGTATATCATCCATTCCCTGTGGTACATCCAGGCTAGGTTACTACTCGAATTGACTTCGATCGATGTCTCAATCTCAGTCGCCTATCCTCGCTTTTCCTCTCCACTATGCACAATTCTTTCACGAAATTGAATATTTGCTTCAAATGTGGACTTGCATTTTAGAAGTGGCGAATCGATGTGCAAAAAATGACAAATGTTAAGTGCTTTTTCAAACTGCATATTTTATTCCGCTATTTTTCAGAAAGCGTGCTTCGCAGTCGCTACTTCGCTGGAATCTAATTTCGTTCTGTCGTGTCTCGAGTAAGTTTGATGTCGGATTATGCATTAGTTGTGCAAGAAACTAGAAAGGCTCGTTTAGTCTTTATTGACGTCGGAAATCGACAAGATACTCTTTTCTTAGAGGTCTCTGACATTTCTTCCTTCGCAGCCCACTACAGCCGAGAAACTGGTGTAAGTGAGCGTGTGCTAATCGGAGCTCGAATCTGTGCCTTCCTTTAGGCCATATATGACCAGGCGTCATTGGGCACGAGCACCGGCTGTATCCTCTTATTGGCCAGGGTAAGCCGAGAGGTGGCAGGCCAAGGCCTGTTGGAAAGAACGATTAAGCTTGTTTTTCTCGCTTTTATGTTTGCCCAGGAAGGAAGCGAGCTGTCGGCTATTTTTGAGGTTCAATTCTGATACGACTGGACGGGACTCCTGTTGGCGTGTCTGGGATTTGGGAATAGGGCGGCTAAAGAATGATTGAATCGCGCATTTTGAGGATTTGCTTTTGTTTTCCGAAAATTTTGCGAAGTTTTATTGCGCAGATTTTTTCCTCGCTTTTTCTGCATGGAATGCAGCAAACTAGCACGAGCAGCAAACTATGCGTAGTATTTTTAAAATATTTTGCGGGAAAACACTAGATTTTTAGCGGAATAATTTGGTCTATCCTTTCCAATTTCTTCTGATTGCATTCCACAGTTCTATGATCCATAAATAGCACATTTTTGCCGTGGCTACTCGACTGTCGACATTTATTGTAGAGTAGCTCGGGCAAGAAAGCTTCATCGATTTGTGTCAATTTAGTGACACGTTTACTTAATTTCCTGCTCTTTACCTCGACGAGCTTCCTGGATACGAGTTTTCACGATTCAATATACTTTTTCACTCTCACACTCTTTTGTCGTTAGAGACTACTAGGATTTGTTTGCTTTAGCTTTGTGTAAATTTTTAAAACTTAAACGGCAGGTTACTGGCAGAAGAGTTGTAGCTATTTAAAAATTTGAATTCCCGCGGTTATATTTTTAGTGCAAAGATTTTCAAATCGGGAAGCAAGCTTAAGAATTTTAAACCATTTTGTCAGACTGCAGTGAGACACCGAAAAGTCGAATTCTCTTAGCCGTGCAGTCGTATTTTCACAGTTTCTGAATCTAAGCCAGAGAAGTAATCGTTAAATCAAAAGACACAGAAAGTTTTCCTTGAGTGGGATTTGAACCCGCCGTGCTCACTGATCTCAGCACAGTCAGTATCGTCGCTTGGTTGCTGCCACGATTTTCAGAAGGTCAGAGATTTTCCCCTGTAGGATGCACGGCTAACATGAAAACACTAAAAGAACAGCTGTCGTAATTCCACTCCCCCTGCAATCCTTCGTCGTGCTATGCGTGACATTGTGTGTCATGTAGTTCCACCACCGCTAGGTCCGCTAGAGTGAGTGAACAGAGCAGCGGTTCTCTCTTTCTCACTCATGTGAGTGTAATTTTTGCAATGACACTGGCCGAGAATCGCTTGTCGATAACCAGTCAATGGCGGTAGTGGTACATTGTTTTTCTGGTAGAGCCATTCTGGTTAGTTGATTTGCCTGCTCGTCAGTCCCAGCTCCTCATATTCTGATTCGTCCGCCAGACGTCTTGTCGCCCTTTCTCTTAAGCCAAGCATTATAGCGCACTCGAGGGCTTAACATTTGACAATAAGTTTTTCCCCAGGCGGAGTCGAACACTCCCCACCCAGCGTGAGAGCAAACGCCTTAACCGCTAGGCCACAACCATCTCCTCCTTCTCCATTGTTTCACCCTGCGATAAGAATAATGAACCTGCAGTCAAACTTTCTTTCCTAATAATGTCAAGGTCAAACAAGACGTTCATCAATTTTACTTCTCAACGAATAAAAAGTGACATATCCATATTTGGGAGTGGTCCGTCTCCTGTTCATATTCGTGTATGTTTTGTTCAGGTATGAGGCGGAGTAGGGGGGTGCGTCCTGTCACTGGCGACAGTGTGCACTCGAAAGAGTTTGGTCTGGTCGTGATGAAGTCACCGAGAGTGCAATTTTTTTGAATATCATTTAGATTTTTCAAAACGTTTAACTTGTCCTCGAAAAAGTATTTTTTACACGATAATTTTCGCCTGTCCGCCCTCTCGGGTCGTAACTTTGAAAAAGTCATTTTCAAAATGTTGACTTTCCTTGCAAATATGTCGCGTTCGTCGTGACCGTCAATTTCAGAGTGTGAGTGGGGGATGGTCCTTGGATGCACCTCGGTGGGCGGATGTATTTTTCGGTCAGTTTCCGGCTTCGGTGAAAGGAGCGGAGGTAAATCGGCCACAACACTTTTTCGTATCCTTCAGGAAGGGCAAGAATTCGGTCTTTCTCACTTATAAGAATGTAATTTTTGCAATCACACTGGCCAAGAATAATGATTCCATTGACGCGTGTCGACCACCAGTCAATGGCGGACGTAGTACAGAGTTTTTCTGGGGTGGACCCATTTTGGTTGGTTGAGCGGCAAAGGAATGCCGGTTTTTTGTGTGCCTTTTGTGCCGGACCATGATAGCGGATTAGGCGCACTGATGCGTGCTTTGGTAAGATGCAATTTCGGATTGCTCAAATGCACTATCGCTCCCATGACCAATGTGTATTGTATGGCGGGCGGTCTAAGAAATTCGTCAGATGTACAGTGTAGTGTACAGTGCGTCGTCCCGTGTATGTTGGGTTTGTATTTTCCTGTTAGCCATGCTTATCAGTTTTCTTTGCTTATAATCGGGCAACGTTGTCGGTAAAACTTGAAATATCTCTGTCAATCTAGTTAGCTCGTTCTGACTTTGATAATCTTTGCAAAAGGAAATACTTATAGACGCGCCGCTTCCCAGAAGAGGTGGCCTTTACTTCAAGCGGTGTTTTCTCCTACTTGTCTTTTAGCAGTTTGGAAAGTCCTAATCTGAAACTATATTTTACACACCAGAGGCAATATTGTGGTATTTCTGGTCCTTAGTTCACTTGTCCCGACATCATTCACGCCAGGTCAGTTTCAGCGCCTTGGCAAAACCGGAAGTGCAAGACTAGTGTGCGAAGTGGGTAAAATATGGTTTCAGACATCAGTTTGTTTGGTTGAAGGTGTCATATTGCTTTAACGGCTTTCATCAGGTCAATTGCTATATATGCCTAATCTTCACTAGCCCACTGTTGCTTCATGTTTGCATGGGGTGCGTAAAATATAGTTTCAGCCCCTTGCACGGGTCGCAAAATGTTTTTCGGTATCATAGAACGCATTCTTGAAAATCTGGGTGAGGTGATCAAAGTTTAAAGCGGTTAAAGTCACCAAACTTTGTATTTTATACAAAGGGGCCCGTTTGTATGCCTATCTCTCATCACGGGGCAAATATCCGGATATTTGGGCCCTGTGTTATTTGATCATTATCACAGCTAATAAGGCCTGGTACCAAGGGGCATTTTGTCCATATTGCCACATCGCGACTTTGCCCTGTAGAACAGAATGACGTAAGACCATCTTTTTTCTATCCAGTCCATTCCTTCCTGTCCCATGTCACTAATGTACCGATCCTAATCGACGCGATGATCAGATCGTTACGTTCCCACGACCTTCAATGCGGGTCCTAGTACTCGTATTTGTCAAAACAAATAACTTCAAGGCCATTCGGTCGGCCCTCTTGCGCCTGTGCCCGACTCAAATGTGACTAACCGTTAAGTTCAAAGTTTTTCCACTTCCTCAATCCCCTATCCGAGCCTGTTCAGGCACCTGTTTCCTCTGAGTTAACTGATTTTATTGTCACTCGCCCACCTCTTCCCTCGCCCTTCGAAATCCAATGCCTTGGTCATTTGTCAAAAACGACCCGGCCATCTCATAAACTGCCTGCATTCCAATAATAGCTGGCTCGGGTAAAGCGACAGGTGGCATCTTATCTTTGAAAAATAATCATAGCTAAAACCACTTATTAGCCGTTTGAAATGCATTTCTTGTACATAGGGTCTGGGAGGCAGGGTGTAAATCCTCAATGTTTACGTTTTAGGGCACCCGTTTTCGCCGATTGGCCTCGTCGAAGGAGGAACGTTACGCAAACAAGCCGCCTCGAACAGCTGCTCGTCGATGGGCGTACTAGTCGGCTCCCATCACCTGAAAGCGTTGAAGAGCTAACTAAAATGCCAAACTAGCCGTGCAACCGTGCCGCAATGTACACGAAGGATAGAAGAAAAGCGTCAATTGCCTCGGGCCTTTATCCAACTTGTGCAAACTTTGCCCAAGTCACAACGACGACCGCCCTACCCGCCACCGACTTCAATACATCCATACCGCCCTCTTACGTCACTATACATCGGCGAGTTGCAGCCGTTCAAAAATTGCAAAACGATCGCCAGCAGCAGCAACAGGCACAAATTCAAACGCTTTCTCTTGGTTCTAGCGGAAAAGAGTCAACCAATAGCGTATCGTCGTTGCCGAGGACTCATTATTCGTCCACTAACCAAAATTCCATCAGCCTACGCGCATTGTTTTCTACGAGTATTGAAAACGGGCATTCGAAAAGAAAATCTTCCCAAATTGTCTCCTATTCTACAAATTTACCTACTCGTGCCAGATTGTGCGCATCGGCTGGCGATTTACCACGAGCTAGTTCGTCGCCAAAATTTAGTTTAAAATCGTCTACGAAATTTTTAGATTCATTTCCACGACGAATATCCACAACACAAAACTCGGCTCAAGGATCGGTTACGTCTAGTTGTTGGAAAAGTCGACGTAAAAATTCAAATAATAGACACGAATCGAATTGTTGTCCAGACGAAACTTATTATCGTCAAGTTAAAATTACAAACCAAACTATTTCCACCACTGAATCAACAAAAGCCGACTTATTAGCTCCTACAATGCCGCCACCTCAGACTGTTCAAAGTGTCACTAATAATACAAATCAAGAACAAATTGAGAAAAATACTAAAGTCAAGAATTCAAAATCCGGAATCACTCATCCAACAAGTTTTATGTCTCGATTTTTTACCACAAACTCAGACAAACATCGACGACGACAAGAAAAACAAGATCAACTTGAAAAGACTCAGTCCAAAGTGCCCAGTGTGGATGAGACGATCACGGTTCCGGAACAACGCCTTTCCACTCCAATACCATCCAATGCGCAAATAACCAACTCCGACCACGATCCTCCTTCAATCATCATCGATGGCCAACAACATGAAAAACGTGGGTGTAAGGTGGTGAAAACTCAACAATCCACCGCCTATAGCACGTCGTCACTTGGTCGATACGCGTCGAAATTGAAGCAACATTTATCGCCAGCACATCGGGATAGCCAAAGTGGAGGGGAAATGGAGGAGGGGGTTACTGGCTCAGTCAGTCAATTATCAAATAGCACTAATTTGAACACAACATCAGCCCAATTGTCAACTTCGTTGAAGGTAAGTCTTATAAACCAATCGCAGCCCAGCGGAAGACCCAAAAGTAAAGGGTTGCGTTATAGGAAAATGTTTGACCTGGCAATAAAGAACACAATTCATACACTTTTGGCTTCTTTAGAGACCACGACAGAAAAATTTGAATTCGCGCCAAGGTTTTAAACCTACAGTACTCGGATGTGCGGTTTAACTTTTGGCGGGAATTCAATTTTGCCTCAAACAAATCACCCTCAAAGCGCAAATCGCTGGTTTTTTTTAATTCACGGTGGCTAAATTCTTTTTCCAAAAAAAACATGGGCGATTTTAGCAGCAGCAGAAAAAATTTACATCTCTAGAAATGTAGAAAATTTGTGAGTGCTTAGGCGGAAATAACACAGCAATTATTCCTGATTTATGCGTCTAGTCTTCTTTATGTGATATAAATCAGGTACAATTATTGCCCAACGAACCAGCAGTTATTGCCAAGCTAACAAATTCGTTAATTTTTTTGTTGTTTTGCAAGTGACTTTTTTAAACAAAAATTTTGAGCGAGCTGGACTGTGAATTGCATGGAAATCAAAAGTAGTTAAACATTTTTTGACCCAGCACGCACGAAACCTTAGCCCACCAGTGTTTTCAAACCAAGCATTCATGGCCTATGCATGCAACAGTATTTTGAAAACCGTAGAGTAAACAAGATTTTTCAACTTTTCGACCCCCTCAATAGTTTTTCCCCGCAAAAGGTGTTTTCCTTAAAACTTAAAAGCTGAAGACGTCTTTTTCATGCCACAACATTCGCGAAATTTTGTTTTGCTCACTCACTAACCCGGATCGAATTTATGCGCGTCATCATCTGAAAAAACGCTTTCAGGCTTTTTCAACTTTTCTAAAAGTGCTTACATTAGTCAAGTCACGGAAAAGACTAAAAGTCGTGTGTTTACAAATTAGAACCTTTCGCAAGTACTTTGGTATTTTTACTCGCCCTGATACCTAGATGCAAGGTGAACAAGCTATTTTTACTTGACTCTAGTCAAACGGCGGAAACAGCTGACAAGAATGTGGAAAAGCTAAACAAGTTGCCAAAATCTTGCCAATTGGCAATATCAATCTTCGGATAGACCTGATTAATCTAGTTTTAAAATCGACGAAAACATGTTCAAAGTGAGTCTTGATAAAAAAACCGTTTGGAGTGGAAAAGGTTAATTGAAGTTCAAGGATTGATTGCCATGAACTTCAGTAAAATATTGACGCCAGTTCTCTGTGTAAAAGGGAGGGCAATAATTGTGCGCATTGACAAAATTTCTTTGTAATATTTTTGGCTACTCATAGCGTCACGAGAGATCATGTCTAAATGGTTTAAATTCGCGCCAAAATTGTAAACATACTTGCGCGGATGTTTGCTTTTTGGTGGCGCATTTTTAACTTTCGACGGGAATTCAAATGTAATGAGTGCTTCTTTTCTAAAAAGAACCTTGACATGAGCTTGGGAAAAATATTGCTGCAATTCTCTGTGTAAAAGTAGCGTAAAAAATTGTGCACCTTAAAAAACATTTTTTATTGTTTTTTTGCCTTTAGAGAGTTTAAAATCGCGCCAAATTTTTTAGCCTACTTGCGCGGATGTGTGCTTTTTAAACTTGGGCGCTCTAAGTTTTTGGCGGGAATTTAAATGTAGGGAGTTCTTCGCTTCGAAAAAAGTAAAAACTTATTTAATTGACTAAAAACTGTTTTTTTTGTTAATCTGACTAAGAATCTTGAAGCTAGAGGGTAAGCTCTATTTTTCTTTATCCGCTTGGCTTCCCTTGTCTGTTAACTTCGCAGATAAATTTTCCGCCACTATGAGTCCTAAAGTCAGGCTTTCGCATTCCGTCTTCCACGCTGGTGCTACTGTCAAAGTGAAGTATTTTTGACAAAAGTCTCCCAGCAGCACTTACAGCTCGCAGTTTCCGAAAGAACCTCGAATTTGTAGATCCTGATTTTCTTTTCTTCAGTACCAGATTTCGTTGTGGCTTAATGTAGGCCTTTTTTCCTGAAAACTTTCGATTTTACGACTTGAATTAGGTTTTATCAGCATTTTGGTTTTTTTAAAGAAAGAAAATGGTAAAAGTTACGTTAATGCGGTAAAATTTTTAGGCAAGCTTGAATTTTTAACTTCTCACCCGACTTTTATGTGTGAATATGATGCACCCATGAGGGGTGATAGTGATGCAACAGTGCCTATTTGCTGCAAACTCCATTCCCACAGAGTTATCGGAAACGCGTTTTTTTAGTGTGGTTGGGCGATATTGGCCATAACTCACTGATCTTTAGGTCTTATACAATCAGCGACACATCAGCGTGTTCGCAAATGAATGGAGAATCGAATGCTTGTTTTTAAAAGTGTCTATCTCTCACCTATCTAGAGATATTGGGCGCCGAAGTTGAACGTGCCCCTCAAGTTGAGGACTTTCAGGCCTTTTGTAAGGTAACGACAAGACTAGGTTTGCCCAGCTTGGAATATGCTTCCCCCCGACCATCTAGCTTTTAACGCAACCCTGCCCTCTCCTGTCCATACTTTTGATATCGAACTATGCAAAAGCTGCAGCCAACCATGAAGGGTTACCCAAAAAACTCCATTTTTGAAAATATTGTAGAACATATGACGAAAAGACATTCATTTTCGTATAAAAATAACATCAAAATGGTTTTCTTTTCGGATAAAATTTGAATTTTTTTTGTTGGAAACAGATGCGAAGATAGCGCAGGTCACCAAGTGCCAAGTGCGCACTTTTAAATTTCCCGCCCGCACGTCGCTTATGACATTGGAGCAGTTTGGGCGGACTTTCTGTGGAAACCGCAAAAAAAAATATCCACCTTTTTTATTTTTTGGTCTTATTTGTACTGATATATTCCTTTTTCTTAATGTAAAAAGGTCAACATTTTTTGCGGGTTCCCAGAGTGACCCGCCCAAATCGCTAATGTCAAAAGCGGCGCGCGGGCGGGAAATTCAAAGTTTACGTACTAGTGATCGAATAAGTTATGGTTGATATCGCCCAATTATTTTGGAAAAAACCTTTTTTGTGATATGTTTGTGAAAATCGAGGTTGCAAAAAAAGCAACCACTAGCACCATCGAATTCACTCATAAAAGTGGGATGTGGTCATAAATTTAAGCTTGGTCATCCATGGTTTTTACGTGTCGAGCCTTCTCAAAGCTTGTCTTAGAAGATCTAAAAAGCTTATCAATCTCCATTTTTAAAAGCCAATTAGCAGGCCAAACATCCTCGAAAGGCCTCGAAAGCTAATTTTCTTTGTTTTCCAACTCTTTAATTATTTTCTCAATTTTTCTAGACCTTATCACAATTATCAGCGGCGAAACGTGAGTTAAAATCAGGCGCAGGGAGTGAGAGCGATTTGTGCGCTATCCAGTCGAGCGGCTCCATTGTGCAAAGTCAAACAGAGCCAGCAGAATCGAACGACGATTATCAGCGTCGTAGCTTTATTAGCTCGCTAGGAGCAGCGGCGGCTGCTGCAGCTGCTCGTAGTGGCATCTCGACGAACAAGGCGTTCGGTGGGTTCGCCGTGTCGACGACGAGCAAGGCGCCTCGTGGGAATGAAGAAACTAATAAAAAGTCCAAGTCCTTAATTAGTAGTTCCTCGTTGGCGCAACGTTCAGCAACAACCAGTGCCAAGAAGGCTGACCTAGGCGCTAGTATTAGCGGTAGCAGTGGATCGATTTCGAAAAGTGCAGTCGGTTCGGGCAGTGGGGGTTTAGCTAGTAAAATTAGCCGTGGCATTATTCAAGAATTCGCTAGCAGTAGCGAACGTTTAATGTCGTGGAAAGCTAAATTGAAAAAGACTAAGCAAGACAATATTATGTCGGGTCAATGTACGGATGAAGGGGAAGAAGATAGCAATGATGATGATCGAATACAAACAGTCACACAAAATTCCGATATATTCGAAAGACAAAATTTAGTTGATTTTACATCAGCTAAAACTGATCCTTTGCCCAGAGCGCCAAAATATGTTTATAAAACTAATTCTATGGATTCTAACTACGATATGGCCATGGGTTCGTATGAAATTGGTGAGAACGTTGTGGAACAAGTGGATGGCCAGTTGCATCACAATCAACACCACTGGGTTATGGGTCAGAGAAGACCAGGGGGCATATTGACCACGACACGTCCCGATGGATTTTATGTCGGTTTGACCCTGGTGAATACTGGAGCTACTGAATCGGAAAGTAGTGTCGTCACGGATACGAGTGGTGTGTATTTTCCAAATTCTGGTAAGCAACTTTTTTTAGGAAGGGTGGATGTAAGACACAAATTGCATGGTGAGACTTCGAGTTGGTCAAGTGGGTACTAGAGCTCGAGAGTACGATGAATATTTCATGTTGCATATATCCAAAAGGCGGGAATTTCATCGTTCCATCATCTCATTCTCTGCGCGACGCTCACAAAAATTGTTGAAAAATCCCATTTTCTGCTGCACCGTCTTTGCCTTCTAGTCAATTCCATCTTTCTGCTGTTTGCATTGATCGGAAACCCATGCAGAGCTGTGCATTGTGCTTCAGCACAGCCATGACAAATCATAGCAGAACTAGGTCTGGACTGATCTCAGGTCGACAGCTTACGCCCACCTGGACTCTTCAGTTTTCTATCCCCGAACCAGAGGACATTAGTCATTGTGAAACTGAATGTTCTCAAATTTGAATTCATAGTTAGCTTTCCTGTGTAATACGACTTGTCCCATATTACTGGAGGTACTGACAAGTCAAAACCTCAGGGCGACTAACCATGTCTTCCGACCTAGTCCAGCTGAAACATCACACTGACGGGTGGCACGCCGCACTGCTGGCTCCGTTCCTAGCAACTTGGTTCCGACCCTGATTGTGAGACTTACAAAACGGTCAACCAAGCCATGCTCACATGGGCCCCATGTCCATGTTTTTGGTTGCCGGCACCAACGTGTGGATACACTTTGCTAAGCTGTGTGATTTGGTCCCTCAGCTGATAGTGTGTCGTAACTGTGGAGAGTGCCAGTTTCCTGGGTTGTGTGGATGATTTGCGATTAATATTTACGTAATCAGAAGATAATTAGGCGGGAAACTTGTCAAAAATCGTCCAGCATCGTCTTATGATTGTTCCACTGAAATAACCTTTCCCATGAACACAATGGCGGACGTAGGCTCGTGCGTGAGTACGTAGATGAACGGGTGATCGGCAATGAACGGAATAGGAGGCCGAACTCTCTTGGCACATTTCTTTCTGCAGGCCAATAAGGTGACTGCGGCTGCTTCGGTTCCTTTCTCGTCAACCTACGGTACGTGGAACGATGTAGTAGATGCATATGGGTTCGGTTTTGGGGCACCCCCCCTCCTAGGGCTCATGGTCAAGCGTGCTTCACCGCCACCCATTCACTGATTCCAAAAATACAAAGTGTTGTCGAATCATCTTTAGCTTTAGTCTTTTTAAATTTAAGCAGAGAGGTTTTTTGCCAAATATTAAAATTTTAAAATTTGGCGGCAAATTACGACTGCATCAGACGCCGCGGGAACCGAGCCTGCACAAAGAACCGTCATGTACAAGAACCGTACATGTACTGTACCTACAGGCTGTTTGGTCCCCAAGATGGGTTAGCAGGCTGGTATTAGCCTTAGGCTGGCATATGACTTAGGCTTAGACTGATACTAGGCCTAGGCGTAGGCTTAGGCTTCGTCTGGTATAAGACTTAAGCTTAGGCTAATATCAGGCTTCAGCCAGCCTTCTACTAGCCTTTGCCTGGGGACCAAACGGCAAAAGCGCCCTTCATGGTTGCTATCCGCAGCTACCCGTAATGTTTTAGCTATTCGAAACAAAGAAAGAGAAACTTTAGCCGAAGGCGAAAAACAAAAGAACACTATCAGGATAACCAGGCTTATAAACTTTGGTGAAAATCGACAATCCGTATTATCTGCACAAAATTGTTTGACAACCTGTTTTTCCAGTTTTCACAAGAACGTAACGTGCCGAAATCAGGGACTAGCAATAAGCCATTTGACAGACCCTTGAACGCTATATTTTACATGCACACAATTTCACGTTCAAAAAACACATTGTTGCGCTAGTGTAAAATATGGTTGCAGACTGACTTTCTTCATAATAAATTTGGGATTTTTTTAACAATGACATCTGACAGAGAGTCAGACTCGAGCTTCCTTGAGATTAGAGCTCCAAGACACAAATCCAGCAGAGCCATTACTTTTTCATGTCCAAACAATTCATCCCTCGCAGACTCTGACTCACGTCACATCCACTCATCCTATTCTGACTCATGCAACTTCAATTTTCTTTCATATTTACTTTTCACTTTCCAAAGCCTCGAGTGAACACAATCAAAATAGATGCCTAAGCCACCTTCCATCATCGACCACTCGCTGCGGCTTTTCGAGTGTTTACATATTTATTTTCGTTTCTGCTCGAAGCACAGGGTTCAGGCCAATGTGGCGAAAAGTAGACAAGGACGTCTCGAATTTTCTCCATCAAGCCTCTAGGATTTGTCTGAAATGATCGAATGACGATGAGCCCCATCGAAGGACACACAATTTCTAGAGATAAGAAGTCGCAAATAGGGTCATTATGGATTTATTGTTGCAACCTATTCAGCCAGCCAGACTCGAGGTTCCTTGAAATTATCCCTCCTATCTATTAGATCGTGGGTACGGCACTCACCTTTTTTACTCGAACCCTGTTTTTCAGTAAAAAAACCCCAACTAACCAATTTGCTTTTGCCCACTTAGTTTTTACAACAACGCTGGACTTTTCTTTGCGTCAATGCATGCTATTCATCTTTTTTAACTTCCTAGGCCAGACTTCATCTTCGTTCGTAGACACAACGTGGCATTTGGGAAAAGGGAAATAGGAAACGAGTAGGTTTACTCAGGAGCAGAGGCAAGGGCGAATCGTAAAAACAAACTACGCCGACATAGAATAGTTTAGGAATGGCTCGTTTAGAAATTTAAGTTAAGCTCGACGGTTTCGAATTGTGCTCTTTCGATTCAGTTCAGTGAATCGTGAAGAAAAAAGTGCCTGGCAGCGTCGAAACCAGCCTTTTTGTGTCTTCTGGGTACCTATGCGACTCATATCTGAAACTGTATTTTACGCATGCTGTGTGTTGATCTGTTTCTGCCGCAAGGAAGACGCATGGCGTGGCGTCTTGTCTGTTCTTTTGAAAACCACCATCTGGACTGGGTATCTATGTGACTCGTACCTGAAACCGTATTTTACGCAAGGCGGTGCAGTATACCGCAAGCAAGACACATGACGTGGCGTTTTCTCTGCTTTTTCGAAAACTACATCTAGAACTATATTTTACGCATTCCTGCTATTTCTGATGCTAAGCAAGACAGACTGACGTCGGACTGTGCTGGTAGCGTGTCGAGTAGAGGATCCACTCCTTAATGGGTTACCCCTAATCTGAACCCATATTTTACTCAACTGTCCAGGATGCTGCATTTGTGTGTGTTTCTGATCAGTTGCACTTCTTTTTACGCTGTGATCTGTATCAAAGTCTATGTAAAATGTTCTGTCATGTCCACCAGACCACCCTGAATATGGAATCCGTGGTTTCACCAACTGTGAATGTATTCGGCTTGCTCTAAGACTGGAATCGCCACATCCTCGTCGTGATGTGTAAAATATAGTTTCAGATCGAGTAAAAGCCGTGTCCGTGCCAAGAGTAAATGGAAAACGACTGCTCACGTCCGTTTTCGAGATGTTTTTTGCAAAATAAGTAAATAAAAGAGTATTATTTAAGTCACGTGAATTCATGAATCGTGATTAGACGAGGAAAAACTCTGCCTGACTCGATTTGAATTGCATACACTCGAAGCGTAAAACGAGAGTGGGCGCCGGAATGCGCATCCTTCTTGGCCAATGGTTTCGTGTGTAAACGAACCGGGTGCAAGGCTAATAGGAAGGGTTTGCTCGATTGGTAATTGACTCAGGCCCACATTCGAGTCCTAAGACACAGAGCCAATGGTCGAAGAATGGCCGAGTGTCTTGTTTTGGACTAGGTTAGTAACAGGAGCGAAATAGGCGTCCTTTTCGCCAATGTCAACAACGGACAGGACCAAATAGGAGAGTCGAGTATTTAGGATCAGCGTGTGCTCGTGTTGGCTGGCCTATTCGTGTCCATTGCTCGACGCGTGCATTTTACTCGAAATTGTTATGGAAGAAAAAAATGATGGACTATTGTCATTCGTGACCAGACTAGGGCGTGCTGGGGGGAGCGGCAGCTGTTTAACGGATGGTCTTCTCTCTTGGGTGGCCGATCGGCCTTGTACGCTAGGAGAGTATTTCATGGCCGAGGTTTCTCTTATTTGACGCCTATTTCCTGTCGTTTTGTATTTGAGATCGGGCATTGCCATAAAAGGAGTGCATTTTTCCGTCGACACTATTCATAGATTCTAGCGTCGAGATGAAACGATTAGTGAGGAAAGCTAAAAATGTCGTTTCTTCATCAAACATAGATCGAAACAATAATTCAAATAAAAATGATAATTCGACTTCAAATTTGACCTCGTCGATTGAACATGCCGACTTGGCTCAACAACAGATGAGAATAATGGAAAATAAAGTTCAAATTTCTGGTGAGTCAACATCGGATCAGATTCTTGTTGGTCAGTCGAGAAGGCAGCCTTTGTCATCCTCGTTTCCTCTGCATCGTAATATGCAGCCAGAAGTTAGCAACAGTTGGCCAGTTGTTCCCGCGGCCAGTCGTCAATCGTCGAAGTGTCCATCAGTTCCAGGTGTGTATATCTCTATTCCACTGAATGTGGGTTTAGTCGACTCGTCTGCCAAACATATGACATAGGAGAGGTAATCTTTTCATGTTGCTCTAGTGTACATAGAAAGTGAGCGTAAGTTTTAAATGTGCGCAAGGAAAGAACTAGCGTCTTTACTTTCTCTTCTCCGCAACTTTTCGCAGGCGATTCTTCGTTGATGACGACAGCCGCAACGACAACGGCCGCGGGCACGACGACGACGGCGGCTGGCAGTACGAGTGGAGGCGGTGGTATTCGAGGTGGTAGTCTTCTCCAACAGAGATCGAATCGAGTCGCGCCTCATTTTCCTTCGTCTTCAATCGTTGCGCCAGAAGGAACGAAATTATCGAGCACAGATAAATTATTCGTTGACGAATCGAGCAAACATTACGAAGAAATCGATTTAGCAAAATTAAATTGGGAGGATCATCCAAATGAATCATTTGTAAATATGGATTGCCATCATCCGTATCATTATCAATATCAACCAACACACAATTCTGGTGTCTATCATGTTCAACAACCTCACGCGGGCTTTAATCAACAAAAACATCCATCAACTAATGATTTGTCGGCCGCGGGGCATCATTTGCCCCCAGTACCTCCACAAAATCCCGCCAACATGCAAAGCTCGTTTGCCAGTGATGACTTGGCATTACCACCTCCCACAAGAATTACACCTTACAGCGGGATACCACAAGCTAAGGTAAGATATTACACTTTAAAGCTTATTTCTGCAATTTTAAGATATAACTGTTTAATTTGAAATGTAGAATATTAGTTTAAATTTGAAAGCTATAATAGTTTTAGAAACTAAATTTTTGAATTTTCAAACTCATGGTTTTTGAAAATTTGAATTTTTGAATTCTGAAGTTAGAAGTATAAATTTGAAAACACTTGTGTTGTGTGCCAGTGCAGGGTTTTGAACAGATCTACAGCTGAAAAGTTATAAGCTACAGGGTATAAATCTATTGAAATTATATCCCCTCCCAAATTTGTTTTGAAGAAACTCAGTCTGCAACCATATTTTACACTAGTGCAACAATTTGTTTTTTTGAACGTGAAATTGTGTGCATGTAAAATACAGCGTTAAAGGGTCTGTAAAATGGCTTATTGCTAGTCCCTGATTTTGGCACGTTACGTTCTTGTGAAAACTGGAAAAACAGGTTGTTAAACAATTTTGTACAGATGATACGGATTGTCGATTTTCACCAAAGCATATTAGCCTGGTTATCCTGACGGTGTTTTGTCGTTTTTCGCCCTTGGCTGGACCCGTAGTTCATACAGGGCTGGAAATCCTGGAAAAGTCTGGGAAAACTGAGAGAATATCCGCCCGCCTTTTATATGCACCTGTTGAGCGTGCTGGAAGTCAGTGTAAAAGTAATCAAAGGAAGAATCAAATTTTTGTCAGGAAAACCTGGAAAAATCAGGGAGAATTTTTTGCTTTTCGCTCCTTGTATGAAACCTGATGGAAAATGTGTTCAATATTTGCAGTACTCAGAGCATTGATTACTTGCCACTTGTGCCCCTTCTTTTCCTCCCTCACATCCAAAATCCGTTTTCCCGTCGTAGAACAAAGGCCTTATAAGGCTGGGCCCGTTTTCACGCTTAGGTAATCAAAGAACTCATTTGTTCTCGGCCTGATATTTCCTGTCCCCGTCGCGTCGGGAAATCTTTTCTTTCAACACAGTAATACCACCATCCGCCCTCCATCTGTGTCGCGCGCGCAACAGCTGCTCCTCATTTTCTTTGTATGAAAGTGGTGAGAAATGAGACGAGACTGGAGGAATTCGTGAACAAGTATCCCTCAAAATCCATTCTTTCTCTTGGATTCACTGTCTTCGGCTTGGGCGACAGATTTTAGAGGCAAATCAAAAAATCACACAATATTCTCTATCATGAACAAAAATTAGTTGATGAATTTGTAATATAATTCAAAGTTTTTTTTTAATTTTTCAAGTTGTTCCAAACTAAAATTTTTAAACTTTTTCAATTCTCGCAAATATTTTCTAACTTTTTTCATTCTTCAATTTTTTTCGAATCTTTAATTTTTGTCAATTTTTAAAAAATTAAACAATTTTTTATGCAATTTCAGGTTGAAATTTATTTATCCAAACAAATATATCGTTTTACGTTCACTTTTGACAGTCTCGAATTCACAAAAAATGTCTACTTTTACTTTCCTTCATCCAAATTGACCAGTCTTTTCGGGTCGCCGTGTCCTGAGTCAAGGTCGTGCACCACCCAATTTAAAACTATGCGACGCATATTTAAACGAAAAATTCTATAACTCATGAGTGTAAAGAAAATAAGTAGAGGATTTGACATGTTTTTGCCAAAATAGTGCGGCCTCGAGGGACATTCAATTCAATCTTGTCAACTCTATCTTATCGTGGCGCGTATCTTCGAGCAAGGCCGAATGGTTTGAATTTTTGAAAATATTTCTTCCATTTGATTAAATATAGTCGTGCGACCCCGGCGGTCGTGTGCACTCAGGCCATATTTGGCATGCGAGAGATTCCGCTGCCTCGGGACAAGTTCCCAACATGAATGAAACGCATGGTCAGACAGGATGTTCATTTTCTTCCATGTCCAAAGCATGATAAAAATGGTTTCAGAAAAAGAATTTTGGTGTTCTGTTTTAAATACTCTATGTTTCAATTTTGGAGCTGTGGTAAATATCTTAGTGCATTACACAGTGAGTTATAGTGAAGATTTTTTGGATTATGCGGGAGATAACTTAAACACATTTAAAAACTGTTTTGGAAAATCAATTTTTTCCAAATATTGACTATACATGAAAATGTATATATATGCGTACACGTGTATACATTATGCACATTTAGTTTATTTATTTATTCATGTATATACAGTATATTTATGTACTGTAGATCATGTTTACCAATTTACTGTACAGTATTCCACTACCATATATCCATCTTGCCATATTAAATTTTCTTAACCCATCTCTCTGTATTTTTAACCTGGCCACGTCTTATTGGGAGATTAAATAGGATCCTTAATGTTTCATTCATTTAAATTTTCATAAAGTTTCTTCTAAATTTGTTATCTGTTTAATTTGTACACACTTCAAACTTTAGTTTTTCAAACTCGCGCTATTATTTAGCTTTGCTCTTTGATGTTAGCGTTTACAACTTGTGTGGGCTATATGTATGTATATATATACATATACATAATATTTACACCTGTTTTATATAACAAATATGAATACCTGTTACATATATAAAATATGCATAGCTGGTGCATATGTAAAATATGTATACCTCTACATATATATAATTTCTGGTTCATGCATATTTATTATATATACATATGTACAATACATTACATTAAATATATATATACGTTATATGTATAAATATGTGCGAATACATATATATGTATACGTATATATATATATATATACAAGTATAGTTACTCTCACATATATATTTGTGGTAAGTACAGTATATATGTCCAGAGATTTTCGTCAAACTTCGCATTTAAAAACTTAGTCCTTGATTGACCCTGTCATGAAAGTTTTTCGGCAGGTTGACTATAATTCTGCTTTTTCGGTTTTTAATTGGGTTATATGTACAAGATACCAAAGTTATCAAATTTTTTAGTCATGGTGGCTTTTTAAAAGCAGAAATGCATAGTTTGATTTGCTGTCAATTTTTGTGATGGATTTTTCAGTTAGCGTGGTGTTGCATAGTAAAAATCCCCATGGTCAGCAAGATGTGCAATGAACACCTTGACGGCGCTGGGTGACTCACCCAGCGCCGATAAGTGGCGGAACGAGAGGATTAGGAAACTGGCCCTCGAACACCAGCCGGGAAGGTCCCTTCTCGCCCAGTATCATCCTGGGACGCTGGTTTGGAGGTGCTCCCAGTGGAGACACATACAGGGAAGCTGCCATCATGAGAGCTGGTCACCTCACGGCCTCCCTTATCATATCATGACTGCTGGCCGGCTATAAGCAAAACGGGTTGGAAATCCCATGGGGAAACTGGCGTGGCGCGGGGCCTAACCCACAAAAAATTCAAAAACTGTATGGTCAATGTCATAGAAATTTAAAATTCCAAAATGTCGAAATGCTTTTTTAAAATAGGGTTATCTGTCGTTTGCTCACTTTGCTTTGCTTCATCACCAATATGGTCTTTTAGGATGGTGAAATCGTTAAGCCGATAGCTTTTCGACCAAGTGCAGCATCGTCGGGCGCAAATGGAACACGAAGTCACAGCATTTCGAATCCTGTCTCTGCATCCAACGAAATAGTGGTCATTTCGCCGATGAAACAAGCCCAAATTACGACTTATCGCCACTCATCGCCATCCACCGAATTAACTCATTCTAATTACGATAATACAAATGCCAATAACGAGCCTAGTCAAATGCATAAAAGTGCCCATAATTTATCCGCCTTTACACCACCCGCCGTCAGACGTATGACTCATCACTTGAGCCTCGCAGCAAACGCGGCCAATGCCGACTCGCAATCGATGCCTGAAGACGAGGATCGATTGAGCAGTTGCAGCCGTGGTCGGGATGCACATAGCATGACGCCAGCCAGGACTGTGCAAACCCACAATCAACAGCAAGCGTGGCAGCCAAGTGAAAGTGGAGCGAATGGATGGCAGATTCGTGTAGCTCAGCCGCCACCGCCTCAACAACGCCCTCACCCAATCTCCTATCAGGAGTATCTTCGTCACAGTCAACAGCATTTGGCGCAGCAGATGGGTCATACTAAGCAGAATGTAGCCAATGGCGGACAAGTGCAAAATGAGTACGATATGGTGGCCGATGTCAGACCACAACCACCTAATCGATCCAACTTTCCTGTCACGCCCACTGGAAATCGATCATTCGATTTCAATGCGGCTCCTCAAAAGAAGACGTCTTCGTCACAACATCCAGTGCCACCAGTCAGGACCACTGCGTCCTTCCCTACTGGTCATCATCAGCATCAGCCACAACAATTCACCTTGCATCCGCAACAACAGGCTGCTCCGACTGAAGGTGGTGGCAATCAGAATTATGGTTCTTTGGGTAGTCGAAACTCGTCTGGAATCCATGTTACGCCTTCACCGTCCGATAGTGGTGTGGCTGAGTTAGAGGTAAGTGAAGCTGGTTAGTGATGGCGATGGGAGCCAGAGTTGGACCACGTCAGGTCTTCCAGTCTGGGTTACCAGGATAGCGAACTTGTGCTCATACTCTGCTGATTGCTGCCCAAGGTACCTGTATAGTGTGCAGTGCTGTAGGATGCGAACTTGTGCTTGCAAGGATGTGCTGGCGGAAAGGTAGATAGGTCACTGGGCTGTAATTGGTATGAGGTGACTTGTGAGACTGATGGGATTGGCTGGGCGGCTAGTTTGTGCCTAATGTGCTGGACCGTAGACTCGCCTCGCTTTAGTCAGCCTTTCAGTCGTTTAAGTTAACTGAAAGGCTGACTCGGAATGGAACAAAAAACAGAAAGCAGTTAGGAGACCAGGTGATCTAGCGCTGCTTTGCCTCCAGAACAATGCACTATGAGAGACTAGCTGGCGTTAGTGTAGTGATTACGGCCACACCATCTCATAGGTACAGTGACGCAGTGATACAGTACACACTGATCTGGCTGATTCAGCGAGTGGGGCTTGTGACCTTCAAGCAGGTTGCCCATTGTCTGGGCGCCTACAGTGTCCAAATCACAGGCTGGGCCCGCTTCGAATGATTTAGTGCCAAGTCACTAAATAATTAGCTAATTAGCTGAGGAGCAGCTAAATTAGCTGATTGCTACTTTTTGAATGATTTGGACATTTTTTTTGCCGCACATACACGCGATGCAGTATTAAATAGCGGACTCAGAATGCCCTAATAAGGTGTTGCATATAATTTGTGCACACAGTAAAGCATTCTAACCTCTACTGTGGGTACTGTAGCATCTTGTAGGAAGTACAGCGGCATTCGCCATGCAGCACAAAGAATTTGCTGTCCGAAGTGGGTAAAAACAAAATGCTTCTGACTGGTCAGCTTCCTAACAAGCATTTGATTGATCTGCAGTAGCTACGGTAGTTGCAGAGAATATCATCATGATTTCGACCCGACCAGGCCCAACGTAGCACCTTTCAGCTGACCGTTACCAATTGCCAGGACAATCCCATGTTTTTGTGCGTGCAGATACCCAAAGTTAGCAAATTTTCTGAAACACTTTTCCATTTTAGTTAGCACTGCGTGAAAAAGAGAATGAACTGGTTCACTTGCGTCAGACGATGGAGCACAACGAACAAGCAATCGTACGAGTATATCAGGAGAAAGAACAACGATGGCAAGACAAGCTCAGAGAATGGGCCATGCGCCTCGAACATGCTGTCACCACTGAACAACGATTTTTGCTGGAAGTTGATCAACTGCAAAACGAACGAGCTGATTTGCATGATCGAGTTCAAACTTTGATGGCGGAAAAACAAGGATTGCAAAGAAAGGTACGTGTGTTGTAGAAATGAGACTGTCCTTAGCTTAGCTGTGCTACAAAGGGTCTAGGTGCGGCCCTTGTATTCGTCTCCCCGTATTGCTTGATAACGCGGCTGGGCTCGTCCCGAGTTCAATCCCGTGAAGGAGGCTGCCTTGCGACCCGCAAGCCCTCGCTGGCCTTGACGGCGTGGGTGGCTCAATCAGAACTTTCGAGGTGCTCCAAGTAAAGATGGAAACCAACGCAGACAGGCTTCAAAGCCAGCATCGACTGATCCGACCCTCAGCCCGGATCTCGATCCCGATCCGACTCATGCTCTGGATCGGCCCTGATCCGATCCTAACCGATCCCAAGCCAGAACTATGTACAAAATTCTGCGCAAGATTTTTAGGGTGCAGGGAACCCTGCTTTCCGATGGTATCGCAGAAAGTGTAACATACGCGTGTTTTTCAAACAGGTAGTGCGCAGCAAATTTAAAATGCCGATCCGGCCGATCCAGCAGTCGGATCGGTGGATCGGTCGTTGCTGGGTTCAAAGCCCCCCTCCCCCGCCATCGTCCAAGGAAGTCTAGGATGCCCTGGCGTTGAGATGCTGGAGAGGCTTCTACTGGAGGCAGAGCAGAGGAACGCTGATGCGTGCCGCACAGGCTAGCTTATAAGTTTTGACTGCGGCGGGCTATTGGCTTCTATCCAAAAGATAAAGGTCCAGGAAGGTTATCGCTAGAGCAAAAGTGTCTAAGATGTTTCTATTACTTTTCAGTGCAAAGAACTCGAAACGGAACTATTTGCGGCCAAAGCACGTTTGGATGAACGTCGTCAAACTAATTGGGTGGTATGCAAACAATGTGGATGTGTGCTTACGTTCGAATCTCGTCCAAATGCAGCATCAGCAACGACGCCCGATGACGAAATGGTGTCGAGTCGTGATAGTCAACATTTACCCGACCCTCCCTACCCGCCGGCCGGATCGCAGTCGCCCCGTGTTCGATACAGGCGATCACCGCAACCAGCCTTAATCGACGATGAACAATCTGCCACCAATGACCACGCATTGCGATCCGAGGTAGAGTCATTGAAAACGGAAGTGTCCGGATTAAGGCAATCGCTGCACGATCAAGTGTCCGCATTCAATGCCGAGCGAAGGCGATGGGAAGCTGAGAAACAACGAGTATTGCAGTACCAGAAATTATTAGAAGACGCCTATCAAGTAAATTGTATGCAGCAGCAACAACAAGAACAAAGATTGAGCGCCCATTCGACTCCGACTGGTACTTTGAAGAATAACAAGGAATTCAATGCCCATCCTTACGGCAATCTCCAACACGCACCACCACCTTTTCATAATGGCAGTAATGCGGTGCACTCTGAACCCGAATTGGAAGTTTAACGGTGTGGTGTGATTAGATTGTGTCTGGTGTGTCTTCCTGGATGCTGTGTATAGTGCAGCTATTTTACGTGTAGCCGTTTCGTGCAATGGTTGGTTGATATTGTGCATGTACTGTACACTTGCCAGGCGGGTTACACCAGCAATGAACACGTTTGTGTGAGTAGGATATGGTACCATTTGAGTGAAATCCTTGCTTTATCCCTTTTGACATGCAATGTGTAAAAAACATGTGACTGTGTGCGGGACTGATGAGAACTGATTGACTGCAAATTTGTCGGTGAGTTGGGATGCTTCACGCACGAGCGAGTACTTGTTGGTGCAGTGGCAACACACAGCTTTTTCAAAAAGCGCTCTCACCTACTGCGTGGGATGCACGCTCTGCATTGTGCTTGAGTTCAGTAATGGCGATTGTGATCTACCAATCACCCAGGTTCTTCTAGGACAGGAATGTGGGGACACTGGTACCAGAAGACTCACCAAGAGCTTATGAGCCCGCGGGACAGTCTTCTGCAAACCATTAGTGACCAAATGTAGTATTGTACACCATGACGTTTTACAACCTCATACTCGCTGTAAGAATCACGCGCACGTTATTGCAATATACATACTTATCCTCCCTACCTCTGGACATCTACTGTCTGGGTCTCTAGGGGTCTGGGTCTCTGGGGGTGCGGAGGTGCTAGGGTCAGCAAGGGCACACCTGCGCGGACCCACCACAGGATTTGAGTTACACATGTCGATCCAGGGGGCAGTCTGCGTGAAAATCCAGACTCTAAGAGATGAATCTATGATACTATTGAGTGGAAGCTCGTGGGCCTCGAGTGAATCATAAATGAACTAACTGATCAAATGATACCGTAACAAACTTTTAGCATGACTGTAGATATGGATGGTATTCCAGGTCTGTCAGTGTGCAGAGTCTGACCCCGTCCATAAGGTCTCACATCTCATAGCGATTCTCACAATCAGCCAGGGGCATCGATAATTTGTCAGGCAGACCCTTAAAATGTGGCCCTTGCAGATGTCATTTTTCCAAGTCCACTCGGGGCACTCTTCATGCACTTTTCCGGTCTAAACCAAAAATGAGGGGATCTGCTGTGCCCAACCAGGCACACTGGGCCGCTGGTCATCTCATCAAAATCCAGGACACTGCCCATTTCCAACCAAAAAACCAAGGCTGTGGTCTAAATTCTAACCAACTAGCTCTAATGATTCATCCTACAATTTTATTCCGTCCAAACGCCTAATCAAAGATTGTTACGAGGCGCCAAATTCAAATATCACTAGAAATCTTTTACATGGTAAATTTGACACTAATATACAGCCTAAGCGCAGAATCAATCACTGTACTACACTATATCCAGGAAATTGCGATCACAAATCCAGTCTAAAACCTTGTTTCCAGCAAGCTATAAAAGTGTCCACCAACGCGCACCACACATACAGCATACAGTAAAATAGCAGACAAATATTGCAACCCTTTACACATTGCCACACACAAATAATACTTTACACAAAATTCAAATACTCAAAAGGCGGGGAATTCGAAAATCAAACCCGTCTTCTGATCAAATCAATATTTAGCCACTTTATCATCAGCATTTTCTTTATCACTGCGATGTAAACTTGGCAAATATACGTCGGGTATTTCACGATATTTGGTCCTAACTAATTTGACACTGTAATCATGTTTTTCACGTTTCGCATACTCGATCATTTGTCGCCAAAATCCCATATTTGGAGAAATAATACGCCGTTTTTCATGGACCAATAAATAAGCTTCTCTTAAGCTTATATTTTCATATTTGACGAAGTAAATAATGCATAAAGAGGCACTTCGACTGATACCAGCTGCACAATGAACCAATGTCTTACCACCATCTTTTCGATGTTGATGGATTTTATCGGCGACATGATCGAAATATGTATCCAATTTTGCACTTTCCTGATCTTCTACTGTCACTTTCACGAAATCGACACCATCCCAGGGTTTTTTCGGTACGTTGGTGGCATCGACCACGCATGTGATTCCTAAACGACGAAGATTATCCTCGCGAACTGGAGCGAAACCGCTAATGTACAAATAATCGTTGATTTCGCTTATGCTAGTCAATAATGAGAAATATGGAGCTGTCATGTCGATTTCGTTGAGGTCGCCAAATAGGTATTTGCCGCCTTCCTTACGGCACGGGTCTTGAAGTCAAAAGTTTCAGAGTATTTCTTCGACGTATCGTAAAAAAGTGTAGAATTTTTTTGGCGGACAAAAATGGAAAGTTCCCAATTTCGTTTAGGTCACAAATAGAATATTTTGAAAAAGATTATTTTAAAGAGAGAAAACTGAATGTATTCGTTAGAAAGATGAAAAACAGGACTTTTTCACTTTTCCACGTGTCGGCTGGTTTCTTTCGAAAACTGGATTTTGACTGGGTCGTTCGTTCCGGGCCTGCCCTCGAACACGTGGCTGTATGCGCCAGGTACGAGTTCGTGCCAATATGCACTAGTTAGGCTCCAAGTAGGGCTCGGAGCGAGAAAGAAAGACTCGGCGCATATTCTAGTCTTCTTGCCAACTCGCGCTGGCAACTCTGCTTCTCCTAGCCCCCCCCCCCCCCTGGTGATAGGCCTTGCGTGCTCGGCAGCTGTTAGCTGCGAGTAGCTGCCAAAGCTTGCCCGGTCGGCTCGACGTCGAGGCGATGGGAATATTGACAATGACGTGGGTGAGGAGGTGATAGCGAGAGGCAATGGATGCCAATGAAACCCATCCAAAACGATTCACTAGGTTTTGAGTGGAAATAGAATTCGAAAAGGGTCTTTTCTTATGGCCAATAATATAGCGGGCCTATAGTTCTCAGAAGAAATGAGCAAACAGAGAAATTGATGCAATCTGAGCGTGGGCGCTATTCAGTCATCTGGAATTATTCAGGATGATATATGGTTGATAAAAGTGTGGGACATAAGCTGAGGAAAGCGCGGTCTTGTTCTGAACGAAGAGAAGGAAGATGAGGCTGTTTCGGTATTGGATTGTGCTGAGTGGGCGGAGCATTGGCTGGGACATGGGAGATGATGAATTTCTGAGAAGGTGTCGCCTAAGGCTGTTGTACCGCTCAAAGACTCTTTCCTATCCCGCCTTCAGGTTTGTACAATCGCTCTTGAAGTGAGCTTAGGCAGGCTAATTCGGCATTCGTTTTGTCTTTTGTCGCATTTGGCATGATTGTCTGGTTCCCGCGTAAATGTGCATTCACGGACGTTGTGCGCTGCGCATACAAAGTCTAGCTGCTTGCCGATTGAAGTTTCTGCAGTGAGATGCACCTAATCGTAAGAGAGGTTTAACATTCCGGTGGAACGTTAGGTGCATAATATTGATACAGATAAAGATATCGATATTTTTCACTTATCGTCTTAGATTCATATTTGATGACGATTTCACACATCTTGAACGACGCAAAATTTGAATTTCCCGCCTTCAAGCTGTAAGAAAAGTTCCTCACTTCAAAGCCAGCTCTTGAAAGCCCGCTCTAATTCAATATTCTGTTCGAAATTTCGGAGAAGATAATTCGATATCCAATATTCTGTTCGAAATTTCTTTTCAGCAGAATAGCATCAACATCACGCCACTTTTTCAAAAGAAAACTAATTAAAGCCATAAATCAGGAAAGCTGTCGCCAAAATTTTTTTAATACGACTAGCGCACAGGCTGAAAAATATATGAGTTTGATATTGACGAAAATTGCCGTTTTTTGCAAAAAACTTGGTAATGCCAGAAAAATGCTCAAGTGCCATGCATAAAGGACGTCCAGCAAGTGAATGGTGGACTCCAATACATGTTCACTTTTGAATGTTCTCAAGAGACGCTTTGCAAAGTATCTTTTCCAAATCATCAATGTGCGCATATATTTGATAGCAGACGGAAAAGAGGAGTAGACAAGACTTTTTGCTTTGCTCTAGGTTCTATCACTGTAGTGACAGAATTACTCCAAAATGCAAGGAACAAAAATTGAATGATGTGCAAAACCTGAATCCGGAGGTAGAAATTCATGTCTTCGAGATAAAACCACGCGATCTCTACTTGATTAACTCCAAAATCAAATGGCGAAGATAATAGATGATATTTCAGCTTCTGTGATATGACGGGGGAGGAGAATCCAGGGGTGTGGTTCTAATAAAGATATATTTAGCGGAAATTGTACCAGAGCGGCAACCTTGCCCAATGCCGCCCCCAAAACCACTTTCACGATCATATTGGGGGCTTTTGAATCTTCGAATCGTTTTTAAACGAATTCGTTCAGGATCCTTTTGTATCTTTTCAAAATCCATATTCCATAACCTGGTATGTTTTTATGTCGTACTTGGGTGTTCTGTTGTGCTAGTCATATTGTGCATTTATCTCGTTAGGTCATACTGTACATCCTGAATACTTAACCACAGCATGCAGGAGCTTAAACTTGTCCCATTACACAGGGAAACACTGTCAAGATCTTCCATCTACTCGGTGCGGAATGCGGTAGTTTCGATTTGTGTGAAAGTAAAATCTTTGAATCTTTGAGTTTTGTTTTAATTTTTTTAAACTTTACCTGCTTTTAACAGTGTTTTGGCTTCTTATAGGGGACATTATACAAGACTTTATTTACCGGGCCGCGAGTCGAACACTCGCCCGTAACTGCGTGAGAGGCAGACGCTTAGCCCGCCAGGCCACGAGTTTGAATGTGTTCATTTAACCTCTTCGCTTGGTTCGCTTGGTGATGTGGTAATAGGAACAGGCTAAAGGCGTTAACTGTGAGCCGACACGATCACACAGTAATTTTTACTTTCCTTATTTCGCACGCTGCAAAGAATAAAACTCGTCTCGTTTCATGGCTTCTTTTGGGAGATCTGGAATTCTTTCCAATCGCAGACGTTTGGCACATTCACGTATTTTCCTCCCAGACTCAATCGCATATATTTATCTGCATGCGGCCTCCACTGCAACACATTGACTCGCCAACGGTAATTTGTCCCTGGAGAATCGCCTTCCGGCGTCCATTGAGTCGATGACGTTTGTGGCCAAAATTGCAAAGGAATTTTTTTGAAAGTTTGATATTCTCCAGGCTTTGTTCCGACTTTCTCGATCTCAATTTCTTTTAGCACATACTTGGAGGAAATGGAGTAATTGAAACGAATCACTTGCTTCTGATTGGAAGCATCGGGAAGAACTGTAACCTGGCCGACTGGTTCAGTCAGGTTGCAAGCTTGTCCGCTTATGGGAGGGGGAAAAAATAAAAGCATATAAAAACTAAAGACATATGTCAATTGTAAAGCCATAGTCAGCTTATCCATGTTCCAGTAATTGGCAAACGGATTATGTGAGAAAGTGAGTATATATAGTGAAGTCACCCATTAATTCCACGGACTGATTTGCATTTTTTTTGTCGGATCTCCAGCATTCATCAATTCAAAAATGTCCTATAAATGCCGTGAATGCATAGCATTTGCGCTCTCTAGAATTCTCGAGGAAATCTTATCACGTTCGTATACCATCTATGTAAGTCTCATTATTTGCGCACACAAAAGTATCTTGTGACAGCCGCCGTAGCAGTGTTGGCAAATAGAGCAAAGAATGATTGTGGACTCAACGAGATCGAAACGTATTCAAGAGCACACTACAGCGGCACCTTTCATGTTTTCCGACGAAAATTACGGCAGCAACTACTCAAATGAATTAACATAAGAATGTTACAAAGAATCGACTGAAAGGACTGAAAGGATTGACTAAGTAAGTTGTAGCTATAGAATAAGGGTCAAAATATACTTTCGCCCTGACAATTGGAAATCTCTCTAGCATCGGAATCTGGCAGCGGCATTGACAAGGAAGGCGTGACGGGCGAGTAAGGTACCCTAGGCCAGCCAGCAAGACATGAATGTTAGAGAATGGTCCCGCCAAAATTTTGGATTTTGGGCACACCTTGCAGAATGTGCAAAATATATGTAGTGTCGAGTAAATTTTTATTCCAATGGTCGACTTACCAAAATATATTCGATATCTTGCTCGTCGGCCGCACGGCTGCAGGTGAGCTAGAAAGCCGTCAGTTTTTAAGCCAATAACAAACGAGGAAAGCCAAGTCAAGGAAAAGTAAGCGGATAAGGAAAAATTGAACTTTTTCACTCCCAGTATTTTTAGTCAGATTAAGAAATTAACACTTTTTAATTAATTAAATGAGTTTCCACTGCTTTTTAGAAACAAAGATTTAACACTTGAATTCCCGCCAAACGGTAAAGGCGGCCCAGTTTAAAAAGCGCGCATCCGCGGAAGAAGGTTTAAAAATTTTGCGTGCTTTTTAAATATTCTACTATAGTATCTAAAGGCCATAAACATATCAGTAGGGTAATTTTTTTTCATTCTCTATAGAGATAACGGCATCAATATTTTTTCCAAGTTCGTGCTAAGAATGTTTTTGGAAAAAACGCACTCATTACATTCGAATTTCCGCCAAAATTGAAAACGCGTCAAACTTTAAAAAGCGCACATCCGCTCGAATCGGTTTAGAATTTTGGCGCGAATTTAAACTATTTTGACATGATCTCTAAAGACGCTATGAACAGCCGTAACTAGACTTTCAATTCTGCAGTTTAACTCGAATTTGTGATGGAAATATACTTGCTAAATCATTGGCACGCCTCCCAATTTCAATTTCAAAACTTTTTACTAGCTGCTAAAAAATAAAGAACACAGTCAAGCCTTATCACTTCGTCATCACTTATTTTTATATCTTGGTATCTTTGATTTTCTCACTACATTGCATAATCGTGTTTCCCGCGACGCCTGTTTTAATTTAATCTGCTCTTCCATGATTACAATAATATCACGCCTCATTTCACTAAATCCATCCTCCGTTACGCGAATGAAGTCAGTCAAATCTTGTTTGACCTGATTTATAGCTGATAGATTCTGCTTTAAATCATGGCCATTCGAGCTATTTTCTCTGAAACTTCGAACAAGATATTGAACTAAAAATCGGAACCAGCTCGTCGATGCAGTTATGCCTGCTTGTTCCAGTGCCGCATCGCGTTTATTTTGATAAATATGATATATGAAAAGTAGAAATTGGAGAAGACTGATCATACTGAATCCGATGTACAATCCCAAATCACCACCGACTTGGGATATCATTTGTTGCAAAGTAAACTGCTGTTTTTCTTCGAACAATATAAAATCCGTGTCCTCGCACTCAAACGTGACTTTAAGTAAGTATGCGCTCTCGTTATCAGTAGGAGTGAATGAAAACTTATAATCATTTTTTGAGGTCACGCATGGTGTGAAAGAAATGGCTTCTAATTTTTTTACCCATTCTTCGCCTTTTTCTTCCCAGCAGGATGAATAATTCCTACTGGTGCAAAATGGCAATTGATCTTCTGGTCTTTTATAATTTTCATCGTTTGAAAATGCTTTTCGCAATTCTGAGCTGAATGGAGTGCATCGACATATTTCTTCAACAACTATCGCATACATATCTTGGGAATACTGAACACTGTTTGGATAATTTCGATTGCAAGATGACAAAGTATGCGAACGATCGAAAATGCCAGAATTTACAATGCGCACAACTAAATTGCCTGACTTGCTGCTTGTAATTCGATTAGAATATCGAAATACTTGCGGTGGTGAATAAATGATCAATTCACTAGCCATTGTGCGCGCATCAGTTGTTACTTTATATTTCTCAGACGAGCAGCACTGAGACCGCCGCGAACTAACTGTGACACCAGAAAATGTATTCATATATGACGACAATGGTATCGTTGTGCAAATGCTTTTTATTTTGTGAATGTCTTCCAAACTGACATCTTGAATAATATGATTCTGGTCTATTTTCGGATCTCGAAAATCAGTCCAGGGACGAAGCGGAGAGTTATAAACATCAAATACAGGGATACCAAACATCTCTGACAGACGCCAAGATAACCGCATTATATTAATACTCATAGGATGTTTAATTATTACATCTAAAATTTCCAACAAGCTTTCAGAACTTATGTTGAGTTTTTCAAACGAGCGCGAGAATAATCCTTCAAAAAGTCTATTTTTATCAAGAAAGCTGATCCACGCAGAAAAGAAGAGGGCTTGTAGGCGGAGCTTTCGAACTTCCGGATCGCAAGGCTGCTCAAAACTTGATTTAAATTTTTCGAATTCCCAATCGTATTTTTCCCGCCAATCATTTATTAATGTCAGCAAATCTCTTTCATCACATGGCAATAATGGTCGTGCGCTAGAGCCATATTCTGATATCAGACATATTTCTACATCATCAAGGAAGTTGTAGCCAGTGGCATTGACGCTCATCACTTTCACAACGGTAAGCTTGTTGTCACTTATGTAATCGCTGATAATCAGGACCACATCGTAGATGCCTATCGAGGTGAAGATAGCGAATAAGGCCACATACAAACTGAGGATAGACCGCCTGCTGGTAATGCCCATGACGACAGATCACATCAAAGAGGCTAGTTGAACGAATGCGATATCCCTCTGTCGTTGAAGGCTAACCCTTTTCTGGCTATAATATAACGGAGAAAGATTGCAGAAATTAATTGCTGTAGTCCTCTCGGTTGCTTAATCAAACAATAAAAACTGGTAGCCTCGAATGGGCACTCCTATTCACATGATTAGTCACCCACATCTCTACTTGCAGACAAAGGAAGCTACCCATTTACAAATAATATGGATACACCACATGAAATATTACGCTATAACGTGGATAGACGCTTTTCTGCTCTGTTTAAGCCTAGGAAGGGCTTTTTGCATTCTCTGCTTAGGCGCCAGGCATAGCCAGTTTTTTCTGTAAAATTGAAAATGGAGAGACATTTTTTTAGGTTTCAGCCGAAAACCTCAGGGTTCAGTTGAACGATTCGCTTTGTTTTATAATTTTCAAAAAAGCATGTTATACCAAACGAGAAAAGGTTAGAACTCATACAGACAGCAGTAGCTAGCATAGTTGGTCTATTTAGCCTCTGAAAAAAACATACAGTCGATTTAGGAAACGCTCTCAAACACTGCATTTAGTCTGGGGCGACACATATTCATTACTGTTGCTGAAAAACACCTATTCAGTAGGATCTTCTTGGGAGAATCTTCAAAATATTCTTTTGTATATTTATTCGAGAGTATGTAGCTGCTGCTGTGATTTTCGTCAGGAATAGACATCGAACGTGCCGCTGTAGTCCTGAATACGTTTTTCTCAAGAATTCAAAAGGGCACAAATGCTAAATGAATTCATGGCATTTATAGGACTCTTTTCAAGCGATGAATGCATGAGACGTTTTCGTCGATCGTGTAGTGGCGTCCAATTGGCTTTTGTCACCCGATAGGAAATTCGGAAATCACTTAGGTACAACCGAAGGGCAAATTTGTGAGCACGTTCCAGAAATTCAATATCATTTTTTCGTACTGGGTTCCAAGTGGCACATCCATAGTCCAACGTGGCACGAACGCAGGAATCATAAAGAGTACCCAAAAGCGAGTTGGGGACGCCTTTGCCCAACTGCCGATTATTGGGGCCAATCATAGATGTAGCCATTTCCGACGCATTCGAAATGTGATCCGAAAAAGATAGATCCTCGGAGAAAGTCATGCCAAGATAGTTGATTCGGCTTAGTAGAGGTATGCTTGAACCACACAGTCTAAGATCTGGAACAATGGCGAGTTTACGTCGATCATATCGATAGATTATTAACTGCGTTTTCGACATATTAAATTCGAGACCTGCTGACCTCACCCAATCTGCTATGAAATTTACAGCAGGTTGAACTAATTGGACGACGTCATCGACCCGCTTGCCGGGGTGGGGGGGCCACCCCGGCAAGCAATCGTCCGCAAAATTCTAAAGCAAAAAGTCAGGGAAGCTCCCACATTCCAAATTCTGAGAATTCCATGGAGATAATGGAAAAACAGCAGGAAATTCCTTAATCATCCAGCCCCTGACAATCACAACTCTGCTGATCATTATTAGTCTTCTTCTTCCGATGCTGACAGTTCGAAATCTGGCTTCTTCGGGCGGCTTTTTTCGTTCAAACATTTCTTTCGCCACTCTCTTTCTTTCTCAGCGTAATATCCAGCTGGCTTGATTGAATCGTTTCCATATATTGTCCGACCGAAAAGCGAATCTTTCCAGGGGTGATCAGATCTTCAAAAAGTTAAAGACGAGCTTGAGTTCGACTTATAAAACATATATTGTGCTAGCACAGGATCAGACTTACGTCCTATTTCTGGTATCGTTTCCCCAATCATTGAACCATTCTCTGGCCTGTCTCTCAAACGCTTTCCACGCGAGAGTCATTTGAACTTGCAATTCTTTCGATATTTCGCTCGGTGTCTTCTGACCATTGGAAGCCGCTAGTTTTTCGATATAGGCGATATCTTGAGGCCACACGCAGGTGTCAAAAAAGCGTCGAAAAATTTCTGAAAAGACTACCACTGTTTGTACCAGACCAGGGCACTGACGAATAACCAGCAATGCAGCAACCCTAACGTCAAAGATCCAGGGAAGGGGTTCTTAGATACATAACGGAAAGTTTGAAGTTGACTTATCTATCAGAAAAATTCCTTCTTTGATCCATGGATCCATGATATTCTAGTATGGATCCACGGGAAGCCCACGGTGGATCCATAGGAAGCCCATGGTGGATCCATCGTGGCTATCCTGGAACCACATGTAGCCATGCACTTCCACATGGATTCCATGGAAACGTGGATCCATTTCAATTCCACGTGGGAATACCTGGAACCACGCGGACTTCTGACTTCCACGTGGTTTCCACACAGATCCAATGTGGACTGGCATGGAACTAGAACATGGGCTAGCTCGAAATTGCCGCAATAAGCTGTCCACGAACGAAATATACAACGATGGCCCAAGGACACTTCCCTGCGGTATACCACTGGCGACTGGGGGGGGGGGGGGTGTTCGACAGGATCCATTGATCACAACCCGCTGCGTTCAGTAGGATGATAACCATCAGATAATTTTTTGGGGCACACGATGGTCATTATGGAGAGCACGCAGCAGTAGCGGATGTTGGACCGTATCGAATGCTTTTCGTATGTCCAAATATAGACCAACAACGAAGCCGTACTTTCTGGAATTTAAAGCATTATGAATGATTTGACTAGAGCTTATCAATGCACTGTTGGTCCCACGCCTCTTCACGAATCCATGCTGCCGATCAGAAATAAGCAGGAATTGGCGCAGAGTCCTGTCCACAATCCTTTCCACTATGCAGCGCACTCGGGGCCAAGGAACACACACATATTTTACAATCATTTTTGACCCAGACGGGAGTCAAGCCCTTCCCTCTAAGTGCGCACCCATCGTGAGAGGCAGCCGCCTCAACCTGTTACCCTGATGAAACGCCACCCCACGCATGTCAAATACACACGCGCGAATACACAATTTTTAAAAAACTATACTTATGCGAGTTCGATGACGCCAATGTAACCAAGCCTGGCAGGCGTAGGAGGAAGGTAGCCGACCGTAGTCGGCACGACAAAACCTCGACTGGAGCCATGTAAGCCTCGCGACTACGGCTGAAACATCAACCCGAGCGGTTGACGTCTGCCAGCCAGGGGGAAGTATCAATTGCTCTCTCCCACCCGTCATAGCCTACCAGGCGGAGGTTACATTTTGCGCACATTTGTGTCAAAACATCTTGCGGCAAAAAGACTCGCGGGGAGACCTCGAGCCGCCTCATGTTTTATCGCATCAAATAGCGCAGAAAGCCATTTAAGGGTCAAAAGACACATGACACCAATTGATTCACCCTGCAGAGCTGATTGTGTGCGCCCAGCGGGAAAATATTTGTCATGTCAGCCTTCTTGCTCTTCGGCTGTTTAGGATTACAGTAAGAAGACAGAGCAGAAACCTGGACCACGGGCCTTCTTTGCTCGTTTGACCTGCCCCCCCTGGAAGCTCACAGAAAAAGCTGCTTCTTTAGCACATTTTCTCATCGAACGTATTTCATTGTTACAATGCCCGAGTAGACATCCCATCCTAGGTCGGGGCAAGCCACTGTGTGCATTGGCTGGTGTGAAGAAGTCGATGATAAATTTTATAAAATGAATTGATTCAGGCATGTTTGACAAAAAGTACGTAAGGATCGAAGAGAAACTGTGGAAAACCATTCGTGGACATTCACATGCCATGCACACAAAACAAAACGAAAAACAACCTACCCATGTGATGGTATATATTAGATATAGCTACCCATGTAAAAATATATCCCTAGTGCATCCATATTATCTACTTTTCAAACGTTTTCAGCTTCCTCTGTCCACAAAGAGCCCTGGTGGATGGGTGAGTAGGCCAATTAAAATGAACATGTCCGATAGCGATTGCCAGATTTTTGTTATACAATTATCAAAGAGAAGAGCGTTGCCAACTTTTTGTTATCCAATTCATCAAAAAGGAATTCTGACCCAATTAATCTCTACAATCGGGTTGGTTTTGTTCTATATTAGAGCAGACCCAGAAAATTGAGTCAGAACGATCCTATGATAGACCTAGTTGATTGGAGCATCGTGCATATACTGTATTTGATATATCAGTTATGAGAATTATCAGCAAATGGTCAATTTTTGGTTTGTTTATGGCTCTCTCCGTTATTCTCACCTCGATAGGCATCCACGATGTGGTATTAATTTTAAAAAATTACATAAATGACAATGAACTCACCGTCGTCAAAGTCAAGAACGCCAACGCCAATGGCTCTGCATTCCTTGATGATGTCCAAGTGTGCTTAGACCTTTTCAAAAATCCCTTATTCCCATGCAACGAGAGCGAGTTCCAGACATTAATAAATGCAGACTGGCGGCCGCAAGATGACTGGACATTGGATAAGTTTGGGACTGATCCTGAGCAGATCGGTGATCCCAAAATTCGAAAGCTTCGACTCCAAGCACTGCTGGCCTCTGTTTGGATTGAGGCTTTGGATAAATACGGAGCTACACCGTGGGAATTATGGTTCGCCCAGGTTTCACTTAATATTAGTACACAAGATTTTTTCGCTATTTTGGATGCGGTAATTGAACATCCTATGAGCATAAATATTATGCGCTCGTCTTGGCGTATGTCGAAAATGCTTGGATTTCCACTTGTTGCTCCATACCCGCTTTCACCTAGTCTTAAAGACTTGCCGCCTCGTGATATTTTCCTGCGTTCTAGACCAATATTCGCCCCGATTATTTATAGCGCTGATTGGGTGTATGACCGAATAAGTAGGATTTGTAGCACGATTCCATTGTCTTCTTATTCCTTACCATTAAACATCAAAATTGTTTCACAAAGGCCCAAATGCTGCTGGTCGGAGGGAGAAGAGATTGCAGAGGCACAAAGCTGGGCAAAGATTTTAATTAATGCCCCGCCCAAATCATCTTGGAATCTTAATCCGGTTTCAAGTAGCGAGGCGGGCAATATACTCGTGCGAATTACGAATTCTGGTGTTTTTGATCGGTCAAGTAATTTGCCATCGTGTGATCAAAATTATCGAAACGAGTTTGAGTTTTCTCAGAAGATATCTGAGCAAACTATTAAAGAAATATGTAAATGTATTCCATTTAGCTCGCATTTGCGGAATGCATTTTTAGTTGCAGATAAAAAGTATAAAAAACCGACAGAATCGCCATTTTGCACAAATAAAATTTATTCATCTTGCTCGATGGAAAAGGATAAAGAGTTGACGCGGAAATTAGGAGCAAATTCTTTCACACCCTGTGTGACTGCGAGGAATAATTATTGGGCCACATTTAGTCCAATGGACAGCACGAGCGAATATCCAATGCAAGTCACGTTCATATGCGAGGACATGGATTATATACTGTTTAAAGAAAAACAACAGTTTACTCTGCAACAAATGATATCCCATGTCGGTGGTGATTTGGGACTGTACATCGGATTCAGTATGATCAGCTTCCTGCAATTCCTGCTTTTCATTTATCAAAATAAACGCGATGCTGCACTAGAACAACCCCAAGATGTTAGCGCACTAAGAAGCTGGCTTCAAGTTTTAATTCAATATTTTTTTCGAAATTCTGGAAGAAATGGCTCGAACGGCAATGATTCAAAGCAGAATCAATTTGGCATTTTGGATCAGGTCAAACAAGATTTGGCTGATCAGAAATGCGTAATCGGTGAGATGAGACGCGATATAAGTGGAATCATTTAAGAGCAGATCAAATTAAATCAGGCACTGCGGGATGCAAAATTATGCGATAGATTAAAGAAATCAAGAATACCAAGAGATAAAAAAATGTGATGACGAATTGATGAAACTTGCTACAGTGGAGTCCACTTATAGTTTAAAACGCGAGGGATATATGAAAGTGATAAGAAATGGCGATAAAACGCATAAAAGTAATGTTTTGGCCGTTTTAGAGTGTACTTCGGTTTTAGTCACAATCCGGATATTAACACACTTTCTTCCCGTCCGGAGCTGGTGATACTAAGCGGACTCTACTGTAATTGGTTTATATATATATATATGTGTATTAATGACAAATTTCGCCAGTTCGGCCCCTCCTTGCAACTGCAGCAATGTACCTTTTGTTTAATATCAAAGGTGCCGCTGCAGAAATACTGTCCGTTTTTATTGTAAATCTATTGAAATGACGGGAAAACTCGAAAAATCATTTCATGGTATTCCAGGGCAAAAAAGGGCAGATGATTTGAGAAAAGTGCAAATCATGGTTTTTTTTATAAAACAAGCTACCAAACCGCGACACCTGCTATCTGTTTTCTATGAGAATGCACACGCGACCATTCCCATAAAACAGGATATATTATTGTGTGTCTCGCTCGTTCAAACGGAAAATTTTTGGACTGCGAATAAACTCAAAATGTCTTCTAAATTTACGTGCGCTCTATGTCTAGGGCTTATGCTTTTTCAACGTGCTCTTCCAAGCGGTTAGAAGTGTACCATTATTGAACTGAAAAGGGAAGCTCGCCTGCCGTTAAGTCAAACTGTAGGAGAAGAAAAATTGTACATGTTCTTGGGTGAAAAAGCGCAAAATGCAAATATTAGAGGCGTCTGGCCAACTGGTCAGCAGTGGTCAGCGCTTGGAATACAAACGAAATTTTTCAATTCTACTGGATTTTTTAGGTTTTTCCTGAAAAGAACCCCAAAAGAGAGCGTTGGAAACTCGAACTCGGGACACAAAAACCGAGTTTAAAAAGAACTCTGCATGTTTTCCTCAACGCTCGGCTCACCACCCAGGAAATTTGGACGCTGATCACTGCTGACCAGCTGGCCGGGCCTTCAATATTTTGCACATATCATTCTTTTGCACCCAGGAACATGTTGCAATTTTTCGTTATGGGCCTAAATAATCGAGAATGTTTTGGATTGCAAAAGGCAGCTGTATATTATGGAAGAAAATTCCGTTGCAACATGCACCTGGTAACGAAAGAGCGAAAAAATGCTGACGCAAAACCCTGTGGTTGGAAAGAATTCCAAATACTGAGAACAGAGTTAGGAAAAAAAGTAGAAAAGTGGTGAATAGTTAGATTATTGGGCACGAAAATGCGGACGAAAAGGATGAAATAAAGTAATACTCCTTACCCACACTTAATCTGGAAACTCAGTTATTGTAATACAAATTGCGCAGAAATAACGTGCAGCCTTACACATTTTGCATTGACATGTGGACTCCAAGTGGTATCCTTCCATATTTCAACAATGGAAACAATGACACTCGAATGCAACTTATTTCGATCCCAGCCGCGGTGGTGCAGCACTTGTTTCTCCGACTTGCTTGGGAGCGAGTGGCTGGGCTCGTCCTCGGTTTTATCCCTGGTGACGGATGTACGTACTGTAGGTTAGCGAACCATAAACCCCCGCTGACACCGCGCGCCAAGCCGTGGGTACACTAGTTCCGATATCGTTTATTGCTTCTCCTATCTCCCAGTGCGGAGGTACTGCAGGTCGGTGAGTGTACCGTACTAAGCGCTGTGACATTTTCAAATTATATATGTTGGTTCTCCTACCCCTAAAACAACGTTAAGATTTGAAAAATTGATATGCTTAAAATTTTTGACGCATAGCAAAGTTCTGATTGCTGATATAAAAGAAACGTTACTTTTAATGCAAGCGCTTTCGAGTAACACAATGTAGGAGAAGCTTTACAACCGAAAAATATAGTATTGTTGGTCATAAAAATATGTAATGAAATACTCAGGCAAAAATCAATAAAAAAATTTCATGCTTACGTGGATAGAAATGTGGGCGATTTCTACAATTCATTATTTATATGTATACCTTGGTATTCTTGATTTTCTCATTCCATTGCGCAAGCGTGTGTCCAGTTTCAGGTCGATCTCCTTCAAAGCCTGATTCAGTTTAACCTGCTCTTCGATGATTCCACTTATGTCACGTCTTATCTCATTTATTTCACCTTTGTGCTCAACCAAATTTTGTGTAATATGATCATAAGTTGATAAATTCTGCCTCGAACTATGCCTTTCTGGACCATCTTCTCCAAAATTGCGAACAGAATATTGAATCAGGAATCGGAACCAGTTTGTCAGTGCACTGATGCCTGTCGCTTGTTCCAGTGCCGCATCGCGTTTATTTTGATAAATATGATATATGAAAAGTAGAAATTGGAGAAGACTGATCATACTGAATCCGATGTACAGTCCCAAATCACCACCGACTTGGGAAATCATTTGTTGCAAAGTAAACTGCTGTTTCTCTTCGAAAAGTATATAATATCTGTCCTCGCATTGGAATGTGACTTGAATTGGATATCCGCTCTCGTTGTCTGTTGGATGAAATTCGAACCTGTAATCATTTTTTGCAGTGACGCAGGGTGTGAAAGAATTTGCTTCCAATTTTTGCATCAATCCATCACTGTTTTCTATCGAGCAGGAAGAATAAATTTCACTTGTGCAAAATGGCAATGAATCATTCGATTTTTTGTATTCTTCTTTGATCAGAAATGCTTTTCGCAATTCTGAGCTGAATGGTATGCATTGGCATTTTTCTTCGACAGATCTAGTGCTCATCTCTTGAAAATACTCAAATTGGTTTTTATATTTGTTTCTACACCCTGGCAAATTGCGAGATCGATCGAAAATACCAGAATTTATGATGCGCACAGATAGAGCACCCGGTTCACGACTTACAAGTGGATTGTCATTCCAAGATAATTTTGGTGGCGCATTAATTGTCAACTTCTTCGCCATATTTTGTGCATTTGTCGTCCCTTCCCCCTCAACAGACGAACAACATTGGGGTCGTCGTGAAAGAATTCTGACAGTTAATGGTAATGAAAAGGAGGATAGTGGGATTATTGTGCAAATGCTGTTTTTGGGGGTCGTAAGGTCGAACCACGAAGCGTGATCATCGATTATGTAAGGCTCAAGCATAGGATAAAAAACTTGCGAAATATCAGGAGGCGGCCAGTAATATTGTGAAAGCGGGTGGTTGTCAAGGAAAGGAATGCCAAGTATGTGTGAAAGACGCCATGAGAAACGCATAACATCAATGCTTGAAGGATGTTCAATCACTGCATCCAGAATTGGTAAAAAATCTTCTTGGGTCAGACCAAGAACGTACTGGGTATCCCATAATGACATTGAGCCCATTTTATTTTCATCCAGTGCCTGAATCCATACAGAAGCAAGAAGGGCTAGGAGACGAAGCTTTCGAATTTGGGGTTCGCAGAACTGCTCAGCATTTGTTCCAAACCTGTGTAATGCCCAGTCGTCTTTCGGCCTCCAGTCCTTATTTATCAAAGTCAGTAGCTCACTCTTGTTACATGGCAACAAAGGCTCCCTGTTCGGATACTCGAACAGGCACAATTGGACATCATCAAGGAGTGCAGAGCCATTGCCATTGGCACTCTTCACTTTGACGACGGTGAGTTGATTGTCATTTATGTAATCGTTGATAATAAGGACCACATCGTAGATGCCTATTGAAGTGAACATAATGAACAGGGTCATATACAAACCAAGAATGGACCGCTTGCTGATAATGCTCATGACGACTTGAACCACAGCAAACGTGGACAATACTTTATTGAAACTAGGTCTGTTTCCATGTCATTCTGACTCAAGCTCTAGTCCCCTTCTATATACAGCAAAAAGAAAAAAAAATTATCAAAGAGATATATTGGTTAGAATTCTCTTTTCTTTCTTTGATGAGTTGGATAATAAGAAGTTGGAAGTGAGTAGAACATATATTTATATAATTGGCGCACTCACTCACCCACCAGCCTATCTGCTTATGGATGCGGGTAGTTAAAAAGTGATTTCTAAACTAATCAACTTAATGTTACATAGCATAGGCGCCGATTCCGCTTTTTATGTTCTGTGTCTAAAGAGAGTTTTTACAATTATTCTGTTCTTAGGTACATTTCGTCTCATCTTCTAAATGCCTGATTTTTTTTTCCTCCGTCTTTTTATTTTTTATGTAAAGCCTGAAGAACCAATTGCACGACCAGCATCACCACTAATCATTCTGTCAAGGTAGAGCTGGGTGATTTAGCACAGCGGCACGAGCTCTACTTTGACCTGCAGTATGAACCTATCCGACATTCGCCATCGGATTCGACTGGGCTTAAAAAAAGCTTCAGTACCCCTGACTAACTGGAAATAAGTTGCATCGGAGTTATATTCTTTCCATTTTGAGATTATGGAAGAAATGCCACTCGGAGTCCACACGACAATGCACATTGCGTGACGTTGCACGTGTCTCGGGCACAATTTATGTGATATCGACTGACGATGAGTCGAGTGGGTGGGTAAAGTGTGTCACTTTATTTCATTTTTCGCATTCTACTCAATAAGTAACATACTATTCACCGTTTTTCTCATAGTTTCCATTCCGGTACTAGGTATTCTTTCCAATCACATGGATTTGGGTCCACATCTTTTCGCCCGACTTTCGTCATCAAATTCAGGCGCCAACGGAATTTTGTTGGATAATATACAACCGGTTTTGACACTCCAGCAATTCCTTCGCTGTTAATAGCCAAATAAAATGAATCGTGGGGTTGATATTCTCCAGGCTTAGGTCCCTCCCTTTCTATCACAATTTTCTCCGCAATGTAGTCAGAATGGATAAGCCAACGATAGACAATCTTGTTGTCCTTTATAGTAAAATTCTCTCCCCTTGGTTCGAGAAGGACACACTTCGGAACACTTGTAACGGCTGGGTAAAAAAACATCAGCCCTAGGCTTAAGGCGAAAGTAAATTTAGTAGACATTTTGTGTGTATTGGCACACCAAGAACTGTCCATTTCAACGGGAGGCACTATATAGGTGTCCCGGTCTGGTAGCTTATTTATAATAATCACGATATGCATACCTTTCTCAGATGATCCGGCTTTTTTGCCTAGAATACCATGAAAAGATTTTCCAAGTCTCCCCATCATTTACAAAAAACCTGTTCGTATTCATGCACAGCGCCACCATTAATATTTATCAAAAGAGCCAGTGCTGAAACAACAGCTGCTGCAATTGATCAGCATAAAAATGTGAGAACATTGCGCTCGTGGTTGGGCGTCTGGAATATACCGTATACTATGTAATGAAAAATATATATTACGTTTTAGAAAAGATATATTACGTATTAAAAAAATATTTATTATTTATTAAAAAATATCATGTATTAAAAAACAAAAATTTTCCAATTACATAATGTGGACCACCAGCTGGATCTTCACGTGATCCTCTGCTCGTGTACCCACGATCAGGTGTGCTTCCGATGTGCATGCAGGAAAATCTGCTTGAGCACGTTTCCTAATCGCCGTGGTTGCGTTTAGCAATGGCCCAGTAGACCAGCCATCCTAGCCCTGGTTATCCACCCTGTGCATTGGCTGGTCTAAAAATTTTGAGTCTGTCACAACAGACTTTTTTGGAAATAATCGACATTGGTATAGGCCTTGTCACCTTTTTCGTCTATTATATGTCCAGCTCCTTTGTTTTTTTTTAGTTATACGATGTCATCTCACTGCTGAAAAAAGTTTTTAATATTCGTTGTTGGATTTCTGGATTGGCTAATTCTCGTTGAGGATGTAGAACACAGAATCTACCCCGGCATAAAAGGAACTGTCGAATAGCCTCGCTGACATATTCATATTTATTCATAGCATTTTATTTTTATCCTTCCTTCGTCTTTTCGAAGAACAGAACGCAAATTATAAGTCGCCTCTTTTCCCCTATTTTCCTCCACTTTTCTTTAAAGTGGCATTTGAAATTCCTTCCAATTGCAAATGTTCGTCAACACCCCTTCTCCGTCTTTTAGATTTTTTGATCTCACGTTCATAAAGACATATTCATAAAACCGTCACGAGGATAAAAATCTTCGACATAATTAAATTCAATTTTTTCAAGTTGAAAAAGAAATTCGGAATTTTTTTATTGAGTTTCCATAAATTCCAAAAAAATGTATGAATTTATGAATACTATACGCTGACATACAGTACATATTTAGGTACAGCGGCACCTATTTCGGACGACCATATAATAACAGCTGCCACGAAAAATTATCACATGAAAATGTCCTGAAGAGCTTTCTGCTCGTGAGAAGATTCTGGCTAATTAAAGCAGGCCATTGACCGAGTTGAATTCTGCTTGGGTGGCAGTCGCAATCAGAGAATGGAATGAGTTGTGTGGTTATAAGACAAAAAAAGAGAGCTCGATAACAAATTACTTGATTGATTAAAAACACCAGCATTTGTCACCGTGATATGTGAATTTACTGGTGTGTCGTCGCTCGCAGCGGTATACTTTGATCTCATTTTAAAAAAAGCAAAAAAATATTTTCGGCAGCACTTTTGCATTTGTAGTATCTTCAATCAGAGCAGCACAAGCAGCACCAACAGCAATAAGTCCACCATGAACCAGTAAACGAATAAAAGTCGTCATGAGATGAAGCTGGGATTAACGCGCCAACTTCAGACTGCCTTCATGAAAATATTAAGTAGCATCGCGGTCTTAGGGTTGTTAAGTAGAACATAACGACTATCCTCATTTATGCGCTGTCCACGCTGGGTGATACTCATTAAACCCTAAACAGCGCTGATTCCATAAGTGATTGTTCAGGAAACAACGGATGTTGCATGTATTTCTGCTTGACGCTATCGTGAGATAATCAAGCACGAGGAGCAGATCAGGCACCTTATTTGCATCGAATAAGCCTACGCAGACATTCGGGGAATGCGCTATTAATAAAGACTGTCATGTCTCCTTTGTATCAAATATACATATTCTGGTCGAATTTCAAGGACTGCTTACTTTTGTTAGGACGAGACTGCTTCAGGCAGTGTAAGACTGGATTCTGTCTAAGCGTGTCTCAAGCCGGACTTTGCGCAGCTTTACACTCTCCATGGATATGGTCGATTTGAAAACGAAACGGTTCCGTGTTAGTGGACAGGTCTCAGAAAAGAATTACGATCAATACGAGACACTATTTCGCCAAATCATTTTTCCTCTTATTTCCCCCATTTTTCCCTTTGCGGTATTTGAAATTCTTCCCAATTACAGACGCTTGTCATCATCCCTTCTCCTTTTTGTTGGTTTTTCTTCATCACATTTACTTTCCAGAGATATTTCGTCCCAGAAATGTCGTCTGCATTGTTCCAATATTTCGGGCCTGGTCCCTTATTGTAAAGGTCCACCTTCAAAAATGGTCGATATTCTCAAGGATTCTGGCCGCCTTTTTCCATCTCAATTTTCACCGGATAGTACTCTGAACAATTCGAGTAAGTAACCATGCGAGACTTTGTCCATTGAAATCTGTACTTTCCCGCCACTTGGGTGTGTTCGGTTACAGACTTTTCCAGTTATCGGAGTCGGGGAAGAAAGAAGCAAGCCAAACCCCAATACGCATATAAATTGTAAAGGCATATTTAGTTTGACCGGCGTTCAAAAAACCAACCACAGGACTGTTTTATCATTTAAAGTATAGGTTTGTGCACTGTGTGTATTGCTGAACTCCCCGATTTGCATATGTTTTTCGTATCTCCCCCATTCATGATTTTTAAGGAATTCCAAAAGTGCCAGAAATGCCATATTTTCATTTCCATTTTCTTTTGTGCTTTCATGAATTTTCGAGAAAACGTTTTCCCCAAACGTATTTATATGTTGCAGCATCTTTGATATTCCAACATAACTACATCTGCCACGAAAATATTTTAAGATTTAAATATATATAATATTTTAAAGATAAGAATTTAATGAGATTATGGAGCCCAGAATAAAGTTTTTGTATTCTTCAGCCCTGAAACTAAATTATTCAGGCCACTGTTGAACGAACGTTACAGCGGAGGGGGTTGAAGTAATGCGACAATTTATATACCCCCTTCGCGTTTCTTTGAAAATCCAAGGAATTCATGCGCAGCGGCATTTTTGATTTTTATCTCCGACGAAGGTCATAGGGGCTGCTAAAATGAACATAAAAATATAAAAAGCATTCTTTTTCTGTCAAGAACCTGGGTATAAAGCCAGCATTTTCCAGGTATTCTGTACTACTATGTACTGTTAAACCGATAATGATTTTTCGCAGTCAAACACGGTGTACTACGCTGAAATTTCCTCAGGCCATACTCACACTACAAGAGGTTGAGGGAAACATTCGGAATCACAGACCCAGCACTTTATTGCAATATAACATTTAGTACATAGTACAGTAGAAGAGGTCCTATATATATTTAAAGTATACTGTACACAATTCACGACTGAATCGGATGGGGGAACGTATCATCATTTTCCCACTTATTCATTTTCACCACTTTTGGTCAAGTTAATTGCAATATCGTCTCTGTGGCATTCGAAATTTTTGCCAATCACAGACGTTTGTCAGCAACGGCTTCCTTAATTTTTTTTTCATTCTCCGATATCACAGTCACTCTCCAAATGTATTTCGTCCCGGGGGTGTCGTCTGGACAACACGCATATGCTTTACCTTCCGGCAACCCGCCTTGCTTGGCTCCAACCTTTATAATTGGCTGATATTGTCCAGGATTTTGCCCAGCTTTTTCTATCTCGACTTGCATTGGATTATAGTCAGAAGAGATATGATAACGAAAGACGCAAGTTTTTCCCGTGACACCCGTTTTTCCATGCCCTAAGATCTCGACATTATCGCCAGTGGGGTGTGTCAGATTGCAGGCTTGTCCAGTTACAGAAGTGAGAAAGAAAAGTGGCAAGCTCAAAACGAAGGCACATAGATGTGGGGGCATAGTCATGGATTCACTGGCGTCCAATGAACGATCACGAGGATGAGACAAGCCGCAAAACTGTTGAGTTACTGAAGAGAAATTGCTTTTATAGTTTTCGTCCACCAGCATTCTCACTCGCGGACTATCTGATTTCGTTTATTTTCGAATACCTAGCATTCATGAATTCAAAAAAACCCTTAAATATCAAAACGGTATTTTGCATTTTGCATTTTTTAGTTTGCTTTGAGCCAAGAAACTTTTCTGCACAAATGCGCATATCCAGCGGCACCTTTGATATTTATTTCTGGCCATCATTACGGCAGCTGTCATTAAAACAGATTATCATAAAAATTGTCGTGGTTACCATTCTTAATGATGACTGAATTTGCACCCAATCGAGTGCATATCACGATTGCGGATGATAAAAATCACCATTCCTCTCCCCTTCCACCGTCAGTGTAAAGAAACTGCGACTATTTAAATTTTGAGCCTCCGCCTAGGAACAAGTGCTCATGTACAAATCGTCATCACTTATCCTTGAAGATATGAAATATGCCTCAAATAATCCATGATTTTGTTGAATCATCATTCGAGCCATGCACTAATGCCGCGATGCAATAGCGTCCTAAAACGCTTGCTTCGCCTTCGCTGGTTGGACCACTCTCGCCTCTCGCCTGGTCCAAGAACAACGCTTCACGAGTCTGCAACTGCCGTACTGGTCAATTAAAATAAACTCCTCATTAAGCCCTAAATGCATTTCTTCTAATTGATTCTCAGTGTTGCGAAACTTTGCATTTGCAGTTCGAACCCTGCCTTGATCAGCAGAGAAAACTAGTCTGGTTTATCTCGTAAGATTCTATTGGAAGGGTGTCAAATATCCCACCAGAAATACATAGGGAGTTTAAAAAATTTAGCTGCGCACCTTGCACATGAGCCGAAGCCACGAAATTGTACACTGCCCAGATCCAACAATCCTATCGTGCCTACACACACATGGATTCTTTTTATGCAGAAATTACTAAGAAAAATTGGCCATCGTCACCTTACAATTTGTCGGGCATTCTTAGAAGCTACACAGAATTAAATCGTGGTAAAGCGAATTCCGCAAATCCTGGAGTTAATCAGATATGAGGAGGTTTATGTAACTGCTAATAGCAGAAACTTACAAAACTGTTGATTTTCGATCGGTTTGACCCGATTGATTAAAAAAATGACCCGATCCGACCCGATCTGGGGCCTATCGAAAGAATCATATTAAATCACGACTTTGCTTGCAACACAAGCACTCATTTGTGCGTGAATACTCTAGGTCGCAGTGAATTTATTGCGCAGTAATTCTGAGTTTTTGTTTTTTCTTACAATGTTCTTGAAAAACCGGACCTGAGTACAATTGTATATATTCCTGCTGAAACTTACTGTAGGTTATCCGCTTGATTTCGAGAAAAGTCACCTCCATGAAATTCACAGGAGAGGGACTGACTATAATTTGGCACCTCGAAACAGTGGGTCTGCGGATTCGACTTTGCGGGTTTGTGAATTATGTTGTGTAATGTCTCCTTTCGCCCTCGAGTGCGAGTGCGTTTTGTGTTGAGATGATAAGAACAGAAACAATATTGTGCTGCTCGTATTTGAACTTCGTGGAATTCTGGACAAAAAATTTTAAAAATGTAGAAGATATATATTTTTTAAGTCTTAGAGACTATTGATTTATGTCCTTTCGATGACAATCCTGTTTGATAGATGAATTCGAAGAACAAAAAAGCTATAAAAACCATTTGTAGACTCAAAACACACAAAAAATGGTCGCCGACGTTGTGCAACATTTCAAGTAAATTAGTTTCGGTTCCTTTGTTGCTTCTCCTCTGGGTGATTGTAGCAATCGAGTAAATATGTCCATAGCTCATGCGACTATCAACTTCTTATTATCCAATAAGAGGGAATTCTATGCAATTAATCGCTGCAACCACTTCTGTTTTGTCTGTATATAAAGGACATCGCTAGACTTTCGAGGCAGAACGATCCCACGCAGACCTTAGTTGAACTAGAGTATTAATCGTATTTGGTGATATCAGTCATCATGAGCATTATCAGCAAGCGATCTATTTTTGGCTTGTATATGTCCCTCTTTGTTATGTTGACTTCAATAGGCATCTTCGATGTGGTCCTTATTATCAACGATTACATAAATGACAATCAACTTACCGTCGTCAAAGTGATGAGCGCCAACGCCAGTGGCCACAATTTCCTTGCAGACGTGCAAATATGCATAAGATCTGATTATGGCTTTAACTTGAATCCCTTATTTCCATGCAGTGAAACAGAGTTGCAGAATTTGATGACCGCAGACTGGCGGCCGCAAGATGATTGGACATTGGATAAGTTTGGAACAGATCCTGAGCAGTTCTGTGATCCCAAAATTCGCAAGCTTCGACTCCAAGCACTGCTGGCCTCTGTTTGGATTCACGATCTTGAGGAAAATGGGATCAATTCGTGGTCGTTGCAGAGATTTCTGAATATTAGTTCGCAAGATGTCTTGGAAATTTTGGATTCCATAATTGAACATCCTATGAGCATAAATGTTATGCGCTTATCTTAGCATTTGTCAGAGATGCTTGGGTTACCAGTATTCGATTCTGGCAATTCTATTATTCGTCCCCAGGCAAAGTCTGATTTTTGGATACCTATTCTTTATGATGTCAGGTGGGAGAACCTCGACGATATTAATCGCATGTGCCAGAATACCATTGTCTAGTCGCATAAAAGATTTTTCTGATTTTATAATTCATTCTCAACGGCCTCAGTGCTGCTCGCCCGAATCTGAACAAACTATACATGCACGTTGCAATTAGAGAATGGAGCATTAAGGGGTGGGGTTTTTTTTTGGTGGGTTTGGCCCCCCTTTAAGGAAGATTTTTTTTAGGGTCGTAAGTTCTTCTTTGTCTCAAAAGTGAGACCACCTAGGGGTAATGCACTGTCAGAATCATCTCTTTCAACAAATCACGAACCAGGCAATTTAGTTATGCGCATTGTAAATTCTGGCATTTTTGATCGATCAAGTAAATTTCCAGCGTGCGATCGAGATTATAAAAATCAATTTGATTATTCAAAATATTTACGCACTAAATTGGTCAGAGAACAATGCGCATGCATTCCCTTTAGCTCAGAATTGCAAAAATCATTTTTAATTAGGGATAAAAATCATAATCTAACCGAAGATACATTGCCATTTTGCGCAAGCAAATTTTATTCGTCCTGTTGGTATAAGGCTCAGGAAGAATGGATAGACAAATCGCCAGATAATTACAACAATCATTTCGCACCCTGTTTGACTGCAAAAAATGATTATAGGTTTAAAATTCATCCAACAAACAATGAAAGCGAATATCCAATTCAAGTCACGTTTATATGCGAGGACAGAGATTATATTTTGTTCGAAGAGAAGCAGCAGTTCACTTTGCAACAAATGATTTTCCAAGTCGGCGGTGATTTGGGATTGTACATCGGATTCAGTATGATCAGTCTTCTCCAACTCCTTCTTTTCATATATCACATCCATCAAAAGAAACGAGAGACGGCTCTGGAACAAGCGGCAAGCATACTGTAAATACATTAACGAGCTGGTTCCAATTTCCAATCCAATATTCTGTTCGAAATTTCGGAGAAAATGTCTCGAATGGCCAAAATTCGGAACAGAATCGATCTGTTGTCGATCAGATCAAGCAAGATTTGGCTGACTTTATTCGCGTAACGGAGAGCGGTTTCAGTGAAATTAGGCGTGATATAAGTGGAATTATCGTAATATATTATGGAGTGGGGGGGGAGAGAATATGATGTGGTGGGGGGGGTTAAAAAATAAAAAAATATAAAAAGAGAGAGAAAAAGAGGGGGTGTATTTTTTTTTAAATTTTTTTTTTCTATTATTTAATGTTGCATTTTTTACAAACAGAATATTGACTTGTTGCTCGACATTTTTCCAAGGGATCGCTTGTTCTTGCTTTAAAAAAAAGAGTGACGTTGGCAATCATGCCTTTATAAAAACGACATTTAAAAACTATTTGTCATGGTAAACAATCTTTTGACAATGATGATGCATTTGTGATTGGTCAAGAAAAATGACAAGTAAAGGTATTTCACATGGGACGATTGAATCTGACGTGAGCCGAGTGAGTCAGATAAACAGATCACCCAATAGTAGAAAATATACAGTTGTACTCACGCCAGCTTTCTTCAAGAAATGTCAAATCAGAATTACTGCTCAAAAAATTCACTGCGACCTGCAGTATGCTCGCACAAATGAATGCGTGTGTTCGAAGCAAATCGTAATGTTGTACAATTCTTTAAAAGATTGAAAAGTAGAGGATCTATTCGATAAATACAAATCATCTCAAAAACCCTTCCATTGATGATCCTATCTATTCTCGGTACTCGTAAACCGAAATTTCGGGTCTGGTCGGTGTGGGTAAGGGTGGGGGGTGCGGGAAAAAGAAAAGAAGGGGGATTTTTCCTTGTTTGGAAAAAAATTGTCTTTTTCTTATCATCTGTACGGGGTGGGGGGTGGGGGGTGATCATAAAAGTGGTGACGAATTTTTTATAATTTGTGGTGACAGCTGCTGTAATGCTGGCCAGAAATGACTGTCAGAGTTGCCGCTTGATATGCATGTTTGCGCAAAAAAGTCCTTTGGCATTCACGAAAGCATGAAGGAAATTTAAAAACCCGAAAATGCAAAGTACCACTTTGATATTCAAGGGTTTTTTGAATTCATGGATGCTGGGAATTTGAGAAAAGTATACAAATTAGGAAATCCGCGAGTGAGGATGCTGGTGGACGAAAACTATAAAAGCAACTTCTCTTCATTAACTCAACAGTTTTGCGGCTTGTCTCATCCTCGTGATCGTTCATTGGACGCCAGTGAATCCATGACTATGCCCCCACATCTATGTGCCTTCTTTTTGAGCTTGCCACTTTTCTTTCTCACTTCTGTAACTGGACAAGCCTGCAATCTGACACACCCCACTGGCGATAATGTCGAGATCTTAGGGCCTGGAAAAACGGGTGTCACGGGAAAAACTTGCGTCTTTCGTTATCATATCTCTTCTGACTATAATCCAATGCAAGTCGAGATAGAAAAAGCTGGGCAAAATCCTGGAGAATATCAGCCAATTTTAAAGGTTGGAGCCAAGCAAGGCGGGTTGCCGGAAGGTACAGCGTATGCGTATTGTCCAGACGACACCCCTAGGACAAAATACCGTTGGAGAGTGACTGTGGTATCAAACAATGAGAAACAAATAAGGAAGCCGTTGCTGACAAACGTCTGTGATTGGAAAGAATTTCAAATGCCACAGAAGCGATATGGCAAATAGCTTGGCCGATAGTGGTGAAAATGAATAAGTGCAAAAAGGATGATACTTTCTGTTCCTTATCTTTAATTTTGGAATAGAAAGAGGCTCAGAATAGAACAGATATGTGGTGCCGAATGTGATAACCAATTCAGCAGAGTGAGAAGCCCACGAATACTTATAATACAGACCCTCGACTGCGGGTTACGCATCCTGGTCCTCAGTGAAAACTTTTGGAATTTTGCGCTGTTCGAGCAGCAACAGCATCCAACGGAATCAGTGGCGATAACGTTGGCATGCTGTCGAAAGGCTTCTTCGAAAACTGACAGCACTCTCGGGCATTTTGCTTATTTGCGAGGAATTCGCGATTAAGGGCGAGTCTTTTCTTTCCATTTCCCCTTTCCGCTTCTCTCCAACCTTCATCCTGACTGCGGACATCCTATTTGCACTGAAATCTGCTAAACTACGGGATATTGAGGAAGTTACCTCGGTCAGTCGAGTCAGTCGTGGAGAGAGGACAAACTCAGAGAATGAATCATAGGGTAGATATGAAATATGACAACAAATTTACAAAAAAACCGTTCTATTCCTCACAAAATCTCACATGTATTCCGTGCAAATATCCGCATCCACATAATTTCGTTGATCGAAGTGCTTCGAAATTCAGATTTCAACAAATTTTCTAAAGCGAAATTTGCAGAGAAGTGGCATTCGACTTTTTTTGGCTGATTTTAATTGCTGCTTGATTAAAATTTAAAAACAGGTCAGGGTTTTGTGTAAAAACAAATAAAAAAGTAAGTGCGTAAAGAGTACGTAGTTGGGTTCTTTGAGTTTTATTGTCAATCTTGGAATCTCTATATTATAAGTCTGTTTCTTGGACGACGGCTTATACAGTTTGTATGTTTTGTGCGCAGGTTTCGCAAGTGCAGTATTGGCAATTGGCAGTTTTTGTGCGGGTGTTCCGCCCATCAGAGTACGATGAACCGTCCGGCATCAATTCCGTTATCAGGGTTCCCATCAGCTTGACACGATGAATTCAAAGGAGGTTTTAGAGGATTTAAAGCAGAATTCTTAAAGGAGATTTTGACCATACTTTTTGCCAAACCGGTCACAAAGGTACATTTTCTGGCATGAAGTCTTAATGCTCAACCGCTGCAGGCTACATATCATCCTGACACAAAATCAACGCAATGGAAAAGTTATTACTAGGCCGCACAAAGTAAATCCTTTTTTAATTTTTGTGGGTAGGGCCCAGTTCCCCACTGGCTTCCAACCCGTTTTGCCTAGGCCAGCAGTCCTGATATGATAAGCTAGGCCATGAGGTGATCACCTCTCACGGCAGCTTCCCTGTGTGTCTCCACTAGGAGCACGTCCACACGAGGGAGCATCCTGTGCAAGCACCAGCGTCCCAGCCCCGGATGATACTGGCTGAGAAGGGAGGTCGCTAACCAACCTACCAGCTGAGCCACCGCGGCTACTATAAAGTATATCCTGCCTACTAATCCCTTCAAGCCGGCAAAGCGAGATTCCAGGCAAGGTCGTTTCTTCGCATGCTCCTTAACAGGAGATCTCGATCCCGATGCCGACGTTTAGGCATCAAGACCCTGCATTAATCATGAGGCGAAAGCATGCTCGATTGAAGGTACTGTCCGAAGGTGTTACAATCGCATGTATAGGTACAGCAATAGCAATTCTAGGGGCGGGAGGAATGCTGACATGGCTCAGGTACCTATGTTTGGGCCTGTATCGCCGGAATGCGCCCAATTTCCGCTTATACTGTATATACTAAATGATAAATCGGGAAGGCAAATTTCAAAAAACTGAACGCCTGAAAAGCGTCCATCAGCAGATAAAATAGAGTAATATGCGAAAAAAGGCAAAAATCCAGACCTTAATTCCAAAAAAGTTCTCCTGACCTATCGGTAAGGCTCCTTGTTTATTTCTTATATTTCCCTTTGCAACTAATCTCTCTCTGGTCTCTGGCGTCAATTCAGAACTTTTGTCACAGAGATCATGCTCATAAGAGAGAAGCCAAATTTAAGAGGAGGACCCGCCAAATTTAAGGAGGATTAGAGGATTTAGGGGAGGGCATTGGAATCAGAGGAGGTTTTAGAGGATTTAGAGGATTTAAAGGGTGGTGGGAACCCTGGTTATTTCCCAGATTAATTGCCGATTAAAGCTTTATATTCTTTTAGTTCAACGTCTGTACTTTTAATGGATTTTTGATCAGTTCAATTCATTCACTCATTAGAAAAATGAAAATGTGCGTTTATCTGGGTACGCATTGATATCAGTTGAAAATGAGTCCTTTTAGGAAAATAAGCCATCAGAATGCTTTGATTTAACATCATAACTAGAGATCAACGAATATGAAATCCTTGGCTCGCTTTAGAACAGGCTAGGCTGACCAGAGGATGGCGTAAGAGAGGGTTCCTGAGAGACTCAACCTGGGGCTGGCCAGTCGACATCTTTGACCCCCCTTTTTTATGCGCTCTTTTGAAAGTACTCACAAAACTGATTGTCTTGGCAAGAGTAAAATTTTTTAAAAATACTTTGATATGGAAATATAGCACATTATAGGTAAAAAGTGGTCACTTTTGGTCAAAAAATCATAACTGCCTATTTTTGTGCCTTAAAAATTTTTTTAAATACAGAAATGACCGCCACATTCTGACGAGTCGGATTTTTTTTTAAAATGAGTATTGCTATAAGCTTTCATTTGATATTCAACAAAAACCGTCAGTGATCAGCCGTGATCAATCACGAATTGATTACGGGCAAATTATTAAAACAGTCCGACCCTGTTTTGTTTAATGAAATAGTAGCCTTGGGTCACAGCATCATAAAACCTACCTAATTTATCACATGAGATATCGAAGAAAACTCGAATTCGGCAATATGTGGCTGCGGGACGCTACTTTTGAATTCCCGCCCGCGTACCGCTTATGACATAAGAGCGGCTCTGGCTGCTTTCTCTTGGAATCAACAATAGATTTATAACTTCTTTTTTTTTCATGCAAGACAGATACTCCAGCACAGAGTTTGACCGACTCGTAGTAAGAAAAGTGAAAAGGGTCTTAAATTTACTGTTGATTCCCAGAGTAAACAGACAAAGTCGCTCTTATGTCATAAGCAGCTCGCTGGCGGGAAATTCAAAAGGTGCATTCTATGGGCACTTCTACTGAATTTGAGTTTTCTTCAATATCTCGGGTAAAATTCAATGAATTTTGACGTAGAAAAAACTATATGAAAGCTTTTTTCAAGGGCTACAAGTTAGGCTATCACTGATCAGCGGAACTGATCAACAACTAAAATTATTGATCAGTTCCGGCTAAAATTGCCTTTATGGGGTTCAGTTATCTCACAAGTGCACAATAATCCATGCTCGTAGGGTGGAATTTCGTGCTGTTTTGTGATGTAGTGGCCTTAGGCTGCTATTTCAGTGAAAAAAACAGGGCTGGACTTTTTTATTAATTTGCCCATAATGATTGATTACGGCTGATCATTGATTTTTTCTTCAAATATGTCATACGCGGTTATAGCTGAGCTAATTTTGAATGAAGATTCGGATTCCTCAGAATGTAGCGGTCATTTCTGTATTTTTAAAACTGTTTTAGGCCCTAAAGTAAGCAAGTTATGATTTTTTGACCAAAAGTGACCACTTTTTACCTTGAATGTGCTATACTCACACATATGACCATTTAAAAAAAATTTACTCCGGCTAGGACAATCAGTTTTGTGAGTACTTTCGATAGAGCACAAAAAAGGGGGTCAAAAAAGTCGACTGGTCAAGTATATTGCGTATGGATCGAGTCTCTCAGAAACCCTCTTTTAAGCCACAGGAACAAACGCATGCAGTCCACATTTTCTCGATGAGCTTTACTGTGCTCACGCCAAGAAGAACGCACAGTCCCACAACACAGGGTGATAAATTTCAAATTTACCGCCTTTCCATCGCGACGACTCTACATTACACTGCAGTGAAGCAAAGTCGATGAAAATGCGGAGCAGTAGGCGAGGCCTGATTTCGCACTCACTGACGAGCAAATATGGTGATGGTCAGTCGGTTGCAGGCAATGAGAACATGACATTGTCGCCATCAATTCTTGTCTGGGCTGCCCATGAGACCGTTTGCATGTCGTTTCGATCCCTTGACTGCTCTGACAGAAATAGTCATGGTCAGTACGATATGGCTTGTGCGAAGACACAGGGGTGCACTGACTTGCAGCTGCTCACAAGCGGGCCAGGGGCCTGTTTCACCAGCACTCTATACTATTTTCTGAATCGTCAGTCACGATCGGACTCTGAAACCGGACTGGTGTCTTCTTGCAAATACACCTTGGAGTCAACGGTCTGACAACGTGTATTTAGAACGGGTCTGACCAAGTGAGCATTTTTTTATATCAGCGAAGGTCAGGGTCACAGCATCTGCTTCTCCGATAGGCTATCGCCTACCACGTCAGGGATCCTTTCAACTCGCTGCGGAATGTGACCGCTTTCTGGCAGACATTTGTGAGGTGGTCTCTTTTAGGTTTTATATTTTATATATTAAAATATAATAAAAAATATAAATATAAAAAATATTAAAAAAAAAAAAAAAAAAAAGGATGTGAAAAAGAAATTAAAAATAAAAAAAAAAAAAATTTAAAAAAAAAAAAAAAAAAAAAAAAAAAAAAAGAAATAAAAAAAAAAAAAAAAAAAATAAAATAATAAAATAAAAAAAAAGAGAAAAAATTGATAAATAGTAATTATTATTTTTTATTTTTTTTTTTTTGTTTAAAACAATAATAGGAGAGAAAAAAGAATTGTATAATGAAAGTATTTTTTTTTTGTGTGTTTTTTTGTTGAAGAAATAAATATTGTGAAAAAAAAAAAATATAAAAAAAAAAAAAAAAAAATAAAAAGAGAAAAATAAAATTAAATATAAAATAATAAATAAAAAAAAAAAAATATAAAAAAGAGGAGGAGAAGAAAAAAAAAAAAAAAAGGGGAGGGGAGGGTTTATAAAAATAAAAAAAAAAAAAAAATCAAAAAAAAAAAAAGGTTTTAATAAATAAAAAAGAAGGTAAAAGAAAGAATAAAAAAAAAAAAAAGAAAAAAAATAATTGGGGAGAGGGGAGTGAGGGATTGTGGAGTAAAAAAAAAAAAAAAAAAAGGACCCTGTTTTCTGTCTTTTTTGAAATGGACTTTGGATGTGCGCACGTTCTCCATTTCGAGTATACATCGCGCTTTACAGAGTATGAATCAGGCGGGAAATTTAAAATTTCCAGGTGGTGGTTTTCATGGTGGTTTTCTTTGTTGATAGTTTGTAACAGTGTCATATAGAATGCAGACATTCATACGGCGACCTCGCAAAAAATCGACATCTCGTACTAGGCCTTGAAACTATTTGTAAGAGTACTGAACGCACTCAACATTTTCTATCTATTTCATCAATGTTTTAAAAACTAGAACATTTATTTTAGGTCTATTTTTACAGCAAATAGCAAAGTCCTGAAGGAAGTTCTGCGCTGTCGGGTTTCTTATCGCTCCCAACTTCGCACCCAGGCGAGGTGGCGTGAGCAGAAATTTGAAACAGGCGTGTGAATCATTTCTATTGTACGTGAATTTCACATGCTTTGAGAAAGGCAATTATTTGTTCACGTGCCACGCATCTTCTTCCCTCGCTATTGTTTGTATTGGCATGGCGGCTAGAGCTATCGAGTACGCGCGTCCAGGTCAAAAATAAAAACCGTCTATCAACTCCTTATCTTTGGTTATTTCCTTTTAGCCACCATTCCACCACAATTTTCGCTCAATCCTGTCAGTTGCGATTTTGTTCGATTTCGTTGCAGTCGCAAATGTCTCAACTCGGCGACTTACTTCAAACACCGTCTCAAGAATTGTATAATTACAGTGTGGTCCTACCATTCGAAAAAGGTTTTTCGCCTGTCGACTCCACAATATGGATGCAACAAAATTGGCACCATTCTTTGACAATCAGTCTATTTTATGCTATCTTTATTTTTTTGGGTCAAAAAATCATGTCCAAAAGATCAGCATTCCAATTAGATAATTCGCTGACAATCTGGAATGGTTTTCTAGCGATTTTCAGTATCATGGGTTCATTGCGAGTTAGTCCAGAATTTTTTCATACCCTGACCACCCGTGGATTCCAATATAGCATATGTACGGCTGGTTATATGCAAATCGAAAGTACAAGTTTTTGGGTAAAATTATTCGTTTTCAGTAAAGTAATAGAATTGTTCGATACGGCGTTTATAATTTTGCGAAAACGACCGCTAATCTTTCTACATTGGTATCACCATATCACCGTGCTGATCGTGGCCTGGCACGCGTACAAGGGGCACACGGCCAATGGACGATGGGTGATTTGGATGAACTACACAGTGCACGCTGTCATGTACTCCTACTATGCTCTGCGATCAGCCGGACTCCGATTCCCCAAATTCATCCCCATGTCCATTACGGGCATGCAGTTAGTGCAAATGTTCTTCGGGTGCCTCATCACAATTCAATCGCTCCGAACTCGACTCAATGGTCAATATTGTCAGCAAACTTATGAAAATATGGCACTGGCATTTGGAATATATTCCACTTACTTTTTATTGTTCCTTCGATTTTTTTATGATGCGTATTTGAAAAAAGGCAATCGATTTCAGCAACATCAGAAGAAGAAAGTAGAGAAGGAAAAAAATGGGGTTGAGAAAAATGGGAATGTGAAAAGTGATTAAAATGATTTAATTGTTTGGGATTGTGGATGCGTTGACAGGGGTGGTCGTGTCAGCTTTTTTCTAGGTTGGCTTCAAACAACGTTAATAAACCATATACAATACTGAAAAATTGTTTTTCTCTGTGAAGTCAAAAATTTTAAATTCGCGCTCTTCTTCGTGATTGATAGGCGACACTGTGTACTACAAAAAGGCTATCAGATTCATGCGTACTGTAATCGAAATTCCTCACACTAAATGCAGTGCTTTTCAACTGGTTTCTTTCAAGGACTGGCCTTCTGTAAGGGTCGACCCAGAGGATTGCCCAAGATTCAATATTTGACCATCCGCAAAAGTTTTTGTGTGAGTTCGATGCACCCATGAATGGTGACGGTGACGCAACGATCTTTTTTGCGCAAACTCGATTTTCATGGAATCATCGCAAAAACCTTTTTTGGATTTTGGCCATAACTCACTAATCTTTTGGTCTTTCTCGATCAACGACACATCAGCGTGTTCGCAAATGAATGAGAAATCGAATGCTTGTCGCGAAACGTTTTTACCTTTCACCTATCTCGCGATACTGGGCGCCAAAGGTGAAGGTGCCCTCCACTTCCAACCTGTCTCAGGTGGGCGCCCGACTTTCTTACTCGGCTGTACAATGTATAAATGATGTTAAGAATATGACGTCACCTCCTCAATTATCGGATGAGATGACTGGCCGTCTTACTTCACCGTCTAACGACAAGACCAACAATCCTGTAGGATACGTCAGCAACCCTGTATGTACTTTTTTAAATGTGCTTCTGACAATGCCATTTGTTCAGGCACAGAAACTGGACATCTCCTAGTCGGATTCCTACAAGTAAATTCAAGCGTATGAACGCTCTCGCAGTGTTTTTAACACGAACTTGATACGGCGCAGATATTGATCGATTTTCATAACCAAAGGCAGCATGGCCTTATTTGTTGGGAGCAGCGCACGTTTTCTGACCTTTGCATCAACAATCTGCTGATCGACTCTGACACACCGCTCTCACTCCCACTCCCACTCTCACTCACCGATATAGAGCAGAACGTAGCTTTTTGAAAAGAGGAACCATTTCCTCAACAGCACTTCTTTCTTGTTCATCTGGAAATTGCTGGCCAACTGCAGCTAAGCCCTCTCGGTGAGCCTGTATTGGGGGGGAGGGGGGGTGGGGTGGGACTCCGCGTGCAGCTTCTGATACCACGAGCCGCTGGCATCGCATTCCTTCAACAGTCGCCTTGTCCAGGGGCGCGCAGAGGGCATTGTGTCCAGCATCTGGATTCGATATAGTTCGATCATCTCTGACCGTGACTCTACTACTTGATCCTCCACCAATTTCGCAGCACTTTTTGCATTCAAAATACACGACTTCGGTCCCACCAGATGTACGTTTCGCATTATTTTTCTTGAATAAATACAAATGGTTTGGAAAGATGGAGCTGTCACCAACCAATAGCGAAATATTTTGGTGCACAGCCAGCCTGAATCTCGCCTTTCAAAAATCGATACCGTTCGCCTTAGTTACGAGTAATCCCAGCAGACAATACCGCCTTTTGACTAGAAGAATGCTCATATCTGTACTGATGGAGGATTTTGTCGACCAAGTGAGTCAGTAGGTCACCGCTCAAGATCAGGCATATTTTAGACGGCACGGGGCAGTGTTGGCACAACTGCACACTGCGCGAGAAATTGCGGCTGTGAGCGCACAAGTCATCAGCGTAAGTGCTTAGCTATACTTACACGGATGGGCCTATGAAGTGAACCTGCACAGATCCTGTACAGTATGACTATAGAATGACTTCAGTGACTTTCCAGCAGTTCAAGTTTTTATAGTGGTAGCCGCTTTGACCCACCAGCCATACATGCGAGTCAGGTATGCTCGACAAAAAGTTCTTCTGGCACTCAAAATTTTAGGTCGTGCCGATTTCGGAAACAATCATCGCTTTGCGAGATGAAAACGGAACCGAGGGATGCGCGATCGACTCAGCAACAGCAGGCTGGTACGAAAACGAGGCAACCCCTTCCCCGATGCTGCTAGCTGCTAACACAATGGCCAAACACTACAAATGCGCAGATTCGGTGGGCCTTCCCTCTGGGCCGAGGTGTTTCTCGATGGACTGGACAGATATGCCGTGCGCTGGAAACTACTATCCCCTTTGTCAATTTCCAGGTAGCAGGAGCCCCTTTGATCAACAGCATGCACAGGGCATTTTTCTTGCAGCAGCGAATTTCCAAGATTATAACCTGTCATCAGCCTGCATGGATGACACGCCCATCGAAACTTTTGGCGCGACTGAGCCGTTCCAGTGCGCACAGGCTTGCAGCGAGCGCGTTTGGTGTCGCAGTTTCAATTATCTGTGTTTGCAAGTCGGCAATTCATGCCAGCTCTTCGCGAGATCCGTCACTGATAGCAGTTTCGATGCGAGGAAAGGACCAGCGACGTCACAGAAACCCTCTTGCTATCATTATGATTATGTGTGATTGCGAGTGACGGCTTCTATTGTCGTGTCCAATAAGACTAGTGTGTTGAGTGTGCCAAAACAGTATTATCACGCCAGCCATTCTTAGTGAAAATGCGTTCAAAAATGTCGTCCTCGTTAATCCCCCCCTCCCCCAAGCACAATCCCCTTAATCCTGTAGAATGACCGAATGCCATCTTTCACCGCCTCCAGCAATACCTCTTTCTCTAGAATTAGTGCGGCTAAACAAAAATGTGTCAAGAAAATAATTTCCAACTCCACATCGCAGAATCAAAATTTTGGGCTGCCACCTAACCCTCACTGTAGTTTCCAAGAGCGGATGGCTGGGTAGGTCAATGGCACTGCTGATAACTGTCTACAGTAATACGATATACAGCTATGGTGAATGGGATGTGGAATACAAAATTTGGGGATGCATCTTGAAGAATGGTAAGCTCCATGCTGAAGTGAAAGTTCCAAATAATTGAGATATACAAAATAATTTTTTCAATGACATAAGTACCTATTTTACAGAATTATGCAGCACTTATTTCATGCATGTCAACTATACAAGCCTTTTCCTATGACAGGTACAGTAGCAGCCGATAATCAGCATGACTGCAGCTGCATCGAATATGCCACGATCTGATTTCTGCGAGGCATGGTCGACACAACTGCAAGCACAGCCAAAATTGTCCATTAAAATATACCATTTCCTATCATTCAGCTCGCGAAGACTTATAAATTTGATACCAAGCACTCTTGCTGCACCCGCAACCGCACATCGTAATTGTGGTGGTGACTACCTCGTTAATGTCAGCTTGGTTTTTCAATTCCCTAATATACTATTTAGTGACCCAGAAAAGACCCAAATGACGTCAGTCATACTGCTTGGTCTTTCTCTGACCTCGTCGTATCTTTTGTTCACATTTGGTCATGTGTTTTTTGTTCAACATGCGTTGTTTTCTCAGCTATTTCCGGAAATAATGTAGTCATTCCTATTAATTCACCAGGACCAGATATTGCTGCAAATTCATGGACTCGCACTTTTTGGATGCATTTTTAAAAAAACCGTTTTTTTTCATTTTCTGCATTCGTGCTTCTGCCAGACCGCAGCCTCAGGCCCAAAAGAAGTTCTAAAGGTGGCAATTATTCGAAAAATCCCTGACTTGTCTGAATATTTTGTTTGATTTTTGGCTCCTCTATTGGTTGTGATCAGTGAGACCACATTTTATCTGCTAAAAAAAGAGGCACAGAGACATTTACAGTTCAAATCTTGCATAGAGCTGCTGAACAAGCGCCCCAGTAAGATTTATCCCTTTACAATAGTCGCTTTATAACACTGTAAAACCCGAATCTCTGATGCCTCTTGCACACCGGTGTCCTACTTTGGTCACCTCAACTTTGTGTCCCATGTGGTCTAATGTGGCTAGGATTCGTGGCTTTCACCCACGTGGCCCTGGTTCGATTCCCGGCATTGAAAGACTTTTTTTATGTGTGGGTAACATTCATAATTGATGAGCTAAAATCAAATGCGTAGAACCAATGAAGGAACCTGAAACAAGAATAGCTATCTGTTTTGGCAGAGGAAGAAAACTACATGGTGGTGCATTGTCAGATGCACATCATGCTGAGCAACCGAACAAGGTGTTCTCCGCCACAGATCTCGCTGATGGTGCTGCAAAATGCACATTTTAGTCCATTTCACCGGCCTCACACATTGCAAGATTTGAATTTCCCGCTATAAGCGGCCTATGCCAGTTTTACATAGATAAAAAGTGTCTCATTTCAAATCCTGCGCTGGTTGTCTCGCCGAAATTCTGTGTTCTGTGGATATTCCATTGCTTTATAATTTTAATTTATCGCTGTACTTACAAAAAAAGAGGCCAATAGTTGTTGACTTTGCACGAAAAACAGGCTTTGCATTGCGCGACTTTTAGAGCTGGCATAGGCGGCTTGGCGGCGGGAAATTCAAATTTTGCAATGTGCGAGGCTTGTGAACATACTAGAAATCATCGTTATTCTGACGCTGAAACGTTGCTTTTTCTTCCGCCTTTTATTTTTCAAACAGAGAGTTGGTAAACCTCTTCAGTATCCCAGTTCCTCGAGCCTGGCGCCTGGCAAAACAGCTGTGTTGTCCAACTAACAAGTGAGATTTGGTTTATAATGTCGGTTCCTAGTTGCTCTTTTAACGCTGATTTCTTGGTTTTTTGGTGCTATTTCTACGTAGTGTATATAAACTAGCTTAGATCCCAGTATCTGCGCTATAAACTTTTTTATAGGGTGCGCAAAGCTCACCGCAACTAAATCGTCCTTTGTCCTCGCGTTTCTGGCTATTTCTTATTTTAGGCTCGTCAGGCGTTTGAAGTTTGGAAAAGAATACTCTTTTTGTGGTGTCTACGGGACAAATTTCGCTTTTAGAGTCTAGAGTCTTCCATATCCTGAAAGATAAGGAGTGGCGAGTCTGGAGTCCACGTGCGTGTACTAAAGTGCAAGTGCACTGCTGCTTGGACGAATGGGCTGGAAAGAGCGTGTTCTATTAAAACACAGATGGCTCAACCTTTTGCCAACTTTGCTCGGGCTTCTGTTAGCCTAGCTTTTTATAAAATATGGCGTGAGAATTAATCACAGTCTGCCGCTTCGTGGCGCGGCTGAATGGGGGCAGTGATATTTGAACATACATAGGCCTTGATCACGTGCACTGGACAAGGTGCAGGTGCTGTGTTCACGTGCGCATGGCATTCTAGCAGGTTCTATCAACGGCGAGTATCAGGCCATCATCGCGTGCATAATCCATCTTGTCCTGGACAAAGGGAGCAGTGCGAAGGAATTGGTGTTTTATTGACATACTTTTTTCATATTTTCTTATCTCATATCCCAACTTCAGCCGACGTCCTCGATAGATTGACAGCCGTTATAAACCGCCTCGTCCGTCACTTATCAGTCGGTTTGCAAAGATCCCAGTCAAAGCTACGTCGTCGCAGTTCAAGTGGATCAAGCTACTTTGACCACCAATTTGCGAGGTGTGATCACTAATCACTCGCCTGATCATTGATCACCTGCATCTGATCACTGATCGAAGCATCCGAACTCGACCAAATATGGCAGCACCACCAAGAGACGAACTGTACAACTATTCCCTCCTGCTCCCATTCGAAGAGGGCTTCACTCCGGTGCCATCCACTCAATGGATGCAAGAAAACTGGTACCATTCGCTCACCCTCAGCCTCGTCTACGCCATTTGCATATATTTCGGCCAAAAAGTCATGTCTCGTCGATCAGCCTTCGAACTGGACACATTGCTGACCGTTTGGAATGCGATCCTGGCCGTGTTCAGCATCATGGGCGCACTGCGTATGTCACCAGAGTTCATATACGTGCTGAGCAAGCACGGGTTCGAATACAGCGTGTGCACTGGTGGATACGAATATATTATGACATCGGGTTTCTGGACGCAATTATTCGTTTTTAGTAAAGCATTAGAATTAATCGATACCATATTTATTGTGTTGCGAAAGAAGTCACTAATCTTTTTGCACTGGTACCATCATATCACCGTGCTGGTTTACACCTGGCACGCGTACAAGGACCACACAGCGGCTGGTCGTTGGTTCATTTGGATGAACTATCACGTGCACGCTTTCATGTACTCTTATTACGCCCTCAGGTCGTGCGGATGGCGTTTCCCAAAATGGATACCCATGTCAATTACGACTATGCAACTGACACAAATGATCGTCGGCTGCGCTGTGGCATTCCAAGCTTATTATACCAAGTCTAAGGGCCAATTTTGTCAACAAACGGACGAAAATTTATATTTTTCTTTCGCTATTTATTTCAGTTATTTCTTATTATTTGCTCAATTCTTCTATGATGTCTATTTAAAGAAGGGTAATCGATATCAACAGCATCAAAAGAAATTTCAAATGCAAAATCAACAAATTCAAAATGGTGAGGTTGGAAAAAATAAAGAGAAAGTGGAAAATGGTCGAATTGGCCAAAATGGAGAAGCAAAGAAGGTGCAATGAGATTTTTGATGATAGAATTTTTTTTTTTTTTTGATTTTGTGATACGTTTGATTATCATATTTAACACTGTTTTTGCTACTTGATAAAATTTTGGTTCAATGTTCTCGAAAGTAAAAAATTTTCATAATACAGTCCTAGTCATGATTGCTGATAAATTTTTTGAACTGTAGGGGCCAGCCAAGGCACAGTTTTCCAGGATTTGGAAGAGAAAAATGTCAGAGATAAATGTTCACGGGTCGATTAATCAAGATTTTAAATTAATGGTTGAAATTTTAAAAAGCATTCGACGCTCCTTCATTTTTGAAAAAATTTTGGATTTTTCAGTCTCATATTTTCGCTGGAAACTGATAAAGGGTCGATCGATATCACCGAGCTAATAATCGATATCCCAGGGAAGAAGGAGCAGAAGAAAATTCCTCCACCACCACCACTTTACACACCGTCTTTACACTTGGGGACCATCCATGAAAGACCGCCCACCAAAAAAAACGCGTTGCCTTGACTCCCTCAGCCCCCCCCCCCCCCCGAATAGCACATCTTCACTCCGAAATAGCATGGCTCCCATCATCGATCGATCAGCTGTGCTGGAATGATGGGGTGGATCGGTTCAATCCAATCCGATTGCTGCATCAGTCGAATAGGCAGCTAAAATTTGTCGCACTGTTTCTGCTTGCAAATAAGAATATCCACGATGTAATTCTAAAAATCACAATTTTTCTCCCAAATTGGTGCAGGTTAGTTCTTCCGAATATTTTGGATTGATCATTGACAGTGACAGCGAACAGTGCTGGTTGTTGAGGGCGTGGAGCCAATGGCGTCAAGCGGATTATTGAAGCGGATCGGCCAGATCAGATCAGGATGGAATCCAGGCCTATAGTGTCGGATCGGTCGATGCTGACATCCCAGTGACGGAACGAATAATGTAGCCATGTCGCAAGTGGACCATGGCGAGTAGGCGGCAGTATCGGGCCCCTCTGGCTGGGAACGTCAACCAGTCGGTCACGACTGGATCGGATAAGTTTCGGATCGGACCATGTCAAATACTGGTAATTTTTTGAGCAATCAATAAGCAATCACACTTTTTGATTTTTGAAGAGATTCCAGAAATTTCTAGTAATTTTAGTCGGCTTTGTGGATCTTGAGGAGCACCTTGAAATTTGATCAGGTTTCTGAGGTTTTTGAGGGTGCTAGGAAGCATGGTACATGGCTGACCTGCTCTCCTGCGCCTGCGAAGGCTCTTGCTCAAATCAGGTGCCTTGCATGGTCATCTGTTATACAAGCACACAACGTACAAGGCGATCAGTTGCACACAAGGCACCTGATTTGAGCGGCGAAAACACTGGCAGCAGCACTAAAATCGTTTTATCAGCCTCAGAAAAAAAAATCTGAAAGATAAAAATGCTTTGGGTACCTGAACTATAATCGATCTGAGTTATCGGACGAGGAGTCTTTGGATCGACGGTTAAACTACTGATTATTGTGCTATTTTTCGAGACATCTCACGCCAATTTTAAGAAGCGGACGTCCACTTGGCAGCAGCCTCCCCCCGGGCAAGGGTGGACGTCTTTATGGATGCCCCATTGGTAGTGGCTTCCAGACCTGTCTAAATTCTGGCTAAACCATCAGGAAATGTTGGCACTTTTACAACTTCACAGAGCGTTGACGGAGTCGGTGGGTAATACTCGTATCTGACTTTCAAACTGCCGCAAATTTCTCCGCAATGGCTCGCAGGTTCATGAATGCATTTCTGTATGAACTCAGTGAAACGCTGGTAGAAAAATCAGAGCCTCACCCCTGCGAATGGACATGGCGGGAATTCAAAAACTTAGGTACTTTAAGATCACTTGGGAAGGAGTGTCATCGAAGTACCTGCAGGCGCCTTTAGCTGTTGCTAGTAAAAACAACGTGACCAGCGTTCAGAGGCAAAATTTGCACAAGAAACATACAGATACTCTGATCTAATTACAGTGAGGGAGGTGGGAATTCTGCACTTCCACGCTAACAATGCCAAAAAAACAAGTTTATCGCACTCACGATCAGTATCCGCGCACTCTGTTATAGGAAGTATGTGGGCCCACCAGCGAAGCGCGCGAATTTTAAATTTCTGCAATGTTGCAGTTTGAATGACAACCGCACAACAAAATGGATTGCTTTTTTCTTACGTTGGCTATCTGTGAGGCCGCAGGTAAAAGTTCCCACTTATTAGTTTCTGCGCTGATTTGTGAGCACCCAATGGGTATATCGCGATGCAAAAGTGAACGCTTTTTTTCACCATCTTCGAAAAAATTTAAAAATGAGGGCCTCTGGTGATATTGCTCGCAGGAGTATTACCCTATCCATCGATTCGTTGATCTAAAACATACCAAAATCAACGCAAGTCGATACTTTTTCAATCGCTTTTTAAAACTGTGAGCTCTCACAATTTGTGAGATATTCCCGCCAAAATCTGAAATTCGAATTTTGTGCTCTTGTTGCAGATATAGCTCAATACGTAAAACAGACCGCTGCAATGTTTATGTCAGGCAGAACTTTTTAATAACTTTTAGCGTCAAATTGATGGAGCCCCTCAATTTTTACCAGAAATTACAGGGTCTGGCGTCGTTTCACATCAGATAAAAATAAAAACCAAGTATACGGTAGCCTATCCTATCGAGCAGAAAAAATGCCACGAAATGAGATCCATGAATGATCAGAACTCAGAGAAAAACCCTTTTTGCACAACCAAAACTTTAAATTATAAAGATATTTTGAATTTAAATTTGAGGTAAGCAGCAAAACTAATTAAAATTGCGCGAAATCGTTTTTCCAGTTTCGGCGCTAAATTGCGTTACAGAGCAGAGCTGTGGTCATTTCACGAAAATTTCCAATCATTTCCTTCAAAACAGCAACGAAATCCAGGTCTAATGGCACGAATCCAAACTTGTCTCCTCACAAAATAGGTAGAACCGGAATCCGGTCCATTATTGTATTTATTCTGGTAGCCATTCTATTCAAAACTGACCATGCATGAAATACTGGAAACTATTGAATTAAAGTGCACTACTCTGCATCGATAGTGCTCAAGGGCTGAAGCTCTACTTTCAATGCATTTTTAGTAATAAAACCAGAAAAAATACGCAGAACTTATAACATTTTCAAAGGCAAGGCACTTTCACAAAAAATAATTCGCAGAATCTTAAAATTCTTCAAGAAAACTAAGACGATTATTAATTTGTGCAACACAAAAATGTAGACAAAGGCATTTTTCGAACTGAATCATTGGTAAATTTTGTTTACCAAAAAATTATTGAAATTCGAGCAAATTTTATGTGAAATCCAGAAAATGTTTCTGTCGAGTTTTCACTGCCATAGTGGTCTTAATGTGAAAAGAATGAAGAAAACCATGAGAATATGATTTAATGAAAAAGTTCCAGTCATGCTTGACGATGACGAGGATGAACACGAATCACCGCCTTTACATACGCATTCCACAACGTCTAGACTGGTTGGTAATTTTTTACAATAGCTCGTTTTTAAACTGGCAACAGCAATATAATATTCGGCGCATCCCCGTAGTGTTAAAGGGGTACCTAGAATTCAGATAAAGTTAAATTTCCAGCAATTTCGCGGTATTTTACAGCTGCGTAATTTTTGGCGCAAACTTCGAAATTTTTTACCTTGATTGTCTCTAAATGTGATTGAATAACAAAAATCGGACATGCATGTTCGCCTGTATTTGATAGCCGAAATATTTCTTGGCCTGTTGCAATTTGGATCAATAGCATCGTAAGGAAAATGAACACCACCCCGTACGTCCAAAAATTGTTCCAACGCCTGTACGACTTCTCGCTGATTAGTGACTGATCTTGATGTCGCACAATGAGCACAAGTAAAATCTGAAAAAATAAGAGAATAAATTGCAAAAAAGCCAGTGATGATTATCAAAAATTTTTGCCCTGGGCTGGAATCGAACACGCGTCACCAGAGTTGTGCCAGAGTACAGTGTACTAAGCAATAGTAGCATTGACTACATGCAAAATAACAGTGGCAAAGCCAAGCCATGCGTTCAATTCAGAGCGTTTAGAATGGTTTTCTGGCTGTGATATGGCATATGATGATTAATGAGAAAAAGTTTAACCACAGTTTAGAAAACACCGAATATTTTTATCGATCAGTCACGTGCTGCTAAGATTAATATAGCAAGTGACCTTTTTTATAATTACTCATCCTCTGATGCCATATCTGAATTTTTATGATTTCTTCCATTAGCCGTGCCGCTTGAAGCTTCTGAACTGATTTTCTTTACAAGGCAAGGCTGAGAGCATGAGATTTAAGCATGTTACTTAAGCCACAAAAACAGATAAATTCCCGCCTCTAACTGTCATAATTTCTTTAAAGTTTGCTATGAAATAGTGTGGAAAGCACGGCTAACAGAAAAACAAAACTAGCTATCAGAATCTTCAGTGTAAAGTGCAATTTAGAAAGTGAATAGCAAACTGTTGTATTTTTTCAATGACTAGATATTTTCCCACACTATTTTATTTGATTACCTGGCGTTTTGGTTTTAGCGACAGTATCATCATCGTAACCAAAAATCGTCTCGAAAATAATAAAAAAAGTAAAATAATTGAAAATAATTCTGAGATCCATTTACAACAAGGCCCGTTTGTCACCTCAGCCAGTCGGTATATGCAGTGTAGAGGAGGCCGATGTGTGCACAGTCACCAGTCAATGTATGACGGCCTCGGTGATACGCGCGAGCATCGGACTGGCGAAAGGCCGACAATAACAGAAAAGGGCAATGGATGGCCTTAGTCGGCGTTTGGATACTGGTTTGGAAGACGTGTATAGAATTACCATTCCAACCAGCACTGCATCGAATGACACGGGGGGGGGCGTGTAGAACATAGGGGGTACGTGGAGAATGGGGCCTCTGATAGGCGTGTCTTGTACGACAATGAACACACCATCCCCTTTCTATATCCCGTTCAAAGTGTGTGCAAATAAGCAAGGACGTAAGGGCATAAACATGAACAGAATATTTGTCCATTCAGCTTGCTTGAAAAAAAACAGTGCGCAAACAATGCTAAGCATAGGGAGCATAGGTTTATGAAGTCATTTTTGCTATGCCCGGCATTATGGCTAGTGGCCGCAAAAGTGAGAAAAGTTCTGAAAAATCTTTAATAAGTTGTAAAAATACAGCACATACCTATATAGATCTGAAACCATATTTCACTCAAGAATGAAGATATCAAGCAATTACAGCCTGTGAAAGGATTTACTGTACTGTACATGCAAAGAGATTGAACTAAAAACTGCAAGTATATGCCTGGAGAGGAGGATGAAAAAGTTAAAAAAGTTTTGGAGATTGTTTGAAAAGTCGTAAAAAGATACATATATCTGAAACCACATTTTACTCAAGAATGAAAAAGCGTGGCAAGTACAGTCTGTGGAAGGATAGACTGTACGTGACGGGAGATATGAACTGAAACTGACTTTGGCATGTTACATCACTTTATACATGATAAGCATAGGGGTAAAATTAAGCTTCAGATAATCACCCGACTCTAACTGATCTTGATGTCGCACAATAAGCACATGTAAAATCTGAAAAAATAAGCGGTATGGACTCCAGAGATGCTGGCTGGTATATAATCAAAAATTTTTGCCCTGGGTGGGAGTCGAACTCGCGTCACCAGTGTTGTATCAGAGTACTGAGCTACAGTAGCATTGACACATCCACAAAAAACCAGCGGCCAAGCGAAGCGTTCAATCGCGGAAGGATTCAGGGGCGGAATCTCAGGTTTCGTAATGCAGTTGGCAACAATACTGCTCTCACGCCACAAATTCACATCCTTCCTCCCATCCACAGGTTGCTGACCTCGACGAAGTTGATATTCAGAGCTCAGACATGAAAATGTCGAGGCTCCTCTTCAAAATTCTTTTTGTGACAGCAAAAAATAGGTCAGCACTGTATTTTCCCTAAAATTTTGTTCAACAAGAAATAAAAATTGAATCTCGCGCTCTTTTCCGCTGTACAGCTCTTTTGTCTGCTGCGAGCGCTAAACTGAGGGATCTCACTCTGTATCGCAATCAATCTTAACTCATTCGCATTTTTCACCGAAGCAATATCCAAATTCGAAAAACTCAATCTGAACCAGGCTGATTCGCGCTGAAACTATGATTTTATCGATACTTTCACGATCATCCATTCAATTTGCAGTTAATTCTTCCTTTCGGTCAAAATTCATGCCACCGATTTCGTTATTTCGTCTCTCGTCGTCGACAACCGCATCATCCTCAGAATCAGAATCGTTTATTAAAACCACTGGTCCGGGTGGAGAAGTAGATTTTACTGTGAAAGAACAAACGCAAGATCCGCCATTTGCGACATTGCTACGGAATTCGAAATTAATGCAAATCGGCGATCCGAAAGGTCGAATTGTGATTGGACGAATCGTGTACACAATGTCCGATGATTTATATATCGATTTCGGAGGGAAATTTTGGTGCGTTTGTAAAAGACCGAAAAAGGACGAAGAGTACGTTTCGTATTTTTTCGATAATTTGTTTCATCTACCTTCGCGAATAAAAGCACAGCGATTTGTAGCTTTTAGCAACTACTAAACGTTTTTTAGAGTTTCTACAAATTATCTTGCCACAAGTTTCTTGACGGTTTTTTCAAAAAGACTTTCTTTTCAGAAGATATCATCGCAATGCCCTGGTCATTTTACGTTTGCAAGATTTAGAATTATCATCGCGTTTTCTGGGCGCATCGAGCGATTTAACACTTTTGGAAGCCGATGCGACTTTGCTCGGATTTGCCAAACGGATCGACGAAAGTGGTCGATCGACTCGAAGCGATTCGAGAAAAGATGCGACGAGTCGAGTATGATCACACCTGACTTTGGAGTTTTGAAAAATCGATACGTAGTTAGCTGTTTGTTTTCCCTTGCGATAAGTAAAAAGTTTTTTGGAGTGGTTGCAATCTTGAGAAGAATCGATTGAATTTTCAATGAAATAATCTTTTGTGCTTTAAATTTTTCCAATGATTTCTGTATGCTTTCTTAAAGGTTCGACCCTTTTTTATTATGAGCCGTCGATTTTACGCTGGCGCTTTATTGTATCGTTATCGATCATTACCGATCGATCGATCGAGCTCCTCGTCATCGATTCGCCGATATTCGTCATTTATTCAATCGCCATCAAGAAGTCATTTTTCAGGGTTGATCGATCGTCGATCGCAATCGATTAGTGAATTATCGATCAGGCAACGATCACCATTGATTACGGGTCGATTATCGTGGTATTCGTATTCAACATCAGCCTCGGCTGATCCGTCCACCGAAACACCATCGATCAGTGAGTCATCGAAAGATCTAATCATTAGTGATCGAGCAATCAATCGATTGAAAGAGATCGCCGCATCGGGCGAGTATCTTCGAGTTCTAGTCGACAGCGGTGGTTGTTCGGGATTCGAATATAAATTTCAATTAGTATCTGAACCAGAATCCGACGATCGTGTTTTTGAAAAAGATGGAGTTCGAATTCTAGTCGATGAATTATCAATGGATTTCCTTCGAGGCGCAACAATCGATTATCAAGTTGAATTAATCAAAGCCTCTTTTCGAATTGTTCAAAATCCAAGAGCCGAAAAAGGATGCAGTTGTGGCTCGTCGTTCGCATTGAAAACTATGCCCACGTCAAAATCGATCGATAATGCGACCAGCGGGAATAAAAGCTGAAAATAAATTTTTATAAGTTTGGTGCTTCTGTTTGATTTGTAGTAATTATATTTTAGGTGAGATGGATATACAGTACAGTATGTGCAAATTTATCAGTAAAGCTCATCGATTAGTTCGCGTTCATGATCTTACGGGCAAGAAATCCATTTATCGATTTCTGTATCACATATCGATTTATCGACGGTTTGAAATCACTTGATCGGGTCAAATGATTTGCTTGCCTGACTTTCAATCCTCAGACGGATTTTTATGATCGATATTTGGCATTGATCATTACATATTGCTGATCACTGAATGTTGATGACCAGTTACTGATCACTGATCACTTAGTTGCCAGTACTGATCACTAATTAATCAAAGGCCATGTGCTGATCACTTAAACACACTGATCATCAAAAACTGGATACGGAGTACTGATTGATCAATGACCACTACTGATCACTGATTAATCAATAATCATGTCCTGATCACTGATGAAAAACCAGATACAGAGCACTGATCAATCAGTGACCATGTGCTTATCACTAACCAAGTGCTACTCCCTCAGCAGTCAATAACCAGGTACTAATCTCTAATCAATAACTTGAAGCTGATTCCTGATCGCTCAAAAATCAGGTGCTGGTCGCTGATCAAAGAATATCGAATATTTCACTGATCACTCAATACCCAGCCCCAATCAAGCTGATCGATCAATCGATAACCAATCGGCTGTTCACAAATCCTCTTCATTCGCTGATCGCTGATTTATTGCTGATCGATCAATCGATAACCAATCGGCTGTTCACTCAATACCCAGTCCCAATCAAGCTGATCGATCAATCGATAAACAATCGGCTGTTCACAAATCACCTTTAAAAGCGCAATAAACACAAACACTGGTCCTCAACAATTAGGAATTTACAATCTGATCATCGTCACTTTACCTCAATCCAAAAAATCATTATATCGATATCATCAAAGATCATTTTTGTAAATTAGCTAAAATCAATGTCTTAGCGCTGGTTTTCCTTTCCAATACTTGCTGTCTCAAATCTGATCGATGTCTCAAAGAAAACACAATTTTCCTAGCTGTTCTTCGGTATGAATCATTAGTTTTTTTCTCAAATATCAAAAATAATTCACGTTCGATTTCTTCAACTAAATTCCTCAATTCGTCATCACCATCAATCGATAATGAAGAATTGGCTTTATTTTTAATCGATTCCAATAATAATCGTCGTGCATCTTTTCGAAATCGTTCAGTTTTCCCATCCGATCGCACATCGATCGATTTTTTCGAATATCGATCACGAATATCGGTTTTCCACGAATTCACCAAGCTGAACGACGCTCGAACCACGCGTGCATCCGGATGTTTTGTTAATTTCTTTAATACGATACCTAATTTTGTTGATTTTAAAATTTCAACCGATGGAATTTTCGCTCTTAACTTCGCCAATTCTTTCAAAAGTGTATCGATCGATTGATCAGGAACCGATAAAATCGATTTCGATTTGAGAATATCTTCAACCACCACAACACGCTAAAAAAATATTGGATTCAGAAGTAACCTGCATATATATAAATTTTCCCGCTTTTTTCTTTTTGAATTTTCGAAAAATCAATAATTTGAATGAAATGATTAAAAATCAAATTTTATATGAAAAACATGAATTTGCAAGTCTAGGGTAGCCGATCAAACTTGCCCTACTGTACCTTCAAAGATTCCAGTGTGACCTGTTTCATCGATTTTGGTTCTTCTAGCGCATGATCACGTGGCCTTCGGCGCGAAATTATCGATTTGTTCACAAACTTATCCATCCTGCATACAAACCCGCAAAATTAGTTTAACAGCGTCACAAATGAAAACCTGAAATAAAATCGCTAAAAATAAAATAATTTTGATCAAATCAAAAATATCGATTTTTAAAACTTTTCAACTCAAAAATTCAAAAATCCATTCGAATAAGAGATATTTTATTCCGAACCACACCATTCGATTAAACCATGCTTAACCAGTAGCACACATTGTTATCACTGATGATGGCGTGCGAGTCAGAAAATGGCCAGCAGGGCGAACACGCCGTAGAGCAGAGAGCACGGGTAGGCCACCAGCCAACGCTGACTGTCCATGGACAAGGCCGTCACGAACAACTTCGATGCCGACAGACTGCACCAGAGCACGGCCGAGATGGATATGCACAGGCCGATGATGCCCCTGAAATTGAGAGGGTGTGATAAGGCAGGGCTGATAAGGCAGATTGATAAGCTGACGAGAGGCTTCGTGTTATGTGCTGACATGGGAATGATACGGATTGATAAGCACGATAATGGGCAGATAGTGATAGGGTACTGATAATGGTCGAGTGTCGGTAAGTGATAATGAGATGGACTGATCGGGAACAACGTAGAAATAAAGGGACTGATAAGGTTATGTTTATGAACTGATAAGACCTATAGGGGTACATATGTATGGTTCAAAGAGGCTGTTGTTTCGGTGATAAGCCTGTTAAGGTCAAGGTGAACTGATAACAGCTCGGCGTAGAAACATGGATGCAATAGGGATGATTTAACGAGCTGATAAGACTGATAGGTTGATGACAGACGGATAAGTTCAAGGAGGCTGTGCCCAACTGGTAAGCATGACCAGATGATGGTGTGGTGTGCTGTGCTGTGCTGATAAGGAGTGATGGAGGACAATTGAATGGTACTCATGATAAGATCCTTGTATAGAAGTAGATTAATAACAGTGCGACTTGATGAACTAATGAAGGCTTATATAACTGGTGCTGAGGTTGTGTTTGACTGATAAGCCTGAGCAGATGATGGCGTGGTGTCATGTGCTGATGAGGGATGATAGAGCACTGGTGGGGGGGCCCAGTAATTTTTAATGATACTGCTGATAAGATGTCCGCATAGATACATATATGCTGTAGATTGATTCTAGTGCAATTTGATAACCTGATAAGGCTTCTAGGAGTGGTGATAGCTCAATAACCTGCGTTTGTTTTCGCCTGATAAGCTTAACCAAAGGTTGGCGTGGTCGGGTTTGCTGATGGAGGACCAGTAATTTTTAGTGATACTGCTGATAAAATCCTTGTATAGAAGTAAATTAATAACAATGCGATTTGATAAACTGATAAGGCTTGGTGTGCTGATAAGTGATGACGCAGGATTCATGACGGATTGCTAAGTTTTAGTGATAATGGCAGTAAGGTATAACAATGGGCTGATAAGATGCCTGCATAAAAAAGTGATAACATTGCGATTAGATAGACTGATAAGGCTTATAGAAGTGGTGTTAGCTGAATAAGCTGATCGTGAGTCTGTTTTCGACTTTTCGACTTATCAAGACTTATCTTGATAAGCCTGGCCAGAGGATGGCGTCGTATGCTGATAAGGGATACAGAGGGCTGATGCTGGACCAGCAAGTTTCAGTGATAATGGTAATAAGATATGATAGTGGGCTGATAAGATGCCTAGATAGAAATAGGGTGATAAAATTGCGACTAGATAGACTGATAAGGCTTCTGGGAATAATACTAGCTCAGTAAGCTGAGTTTGTCGACTGATAAGCCTGGCTGAATGGACAACGTGTTGTGCTGATAGGAGATAGACGACTGATAATGATCTAGTGTGTTTCATAACAATGATGACAGAGGTGACGTGAATATGGTCGGCAGGGCACTGCTTCACGACCATTTTCTCAAACCTACTGTATTCTGGCATGATATTTCAATCACCTACGCCATGCCCAAGTCATATGCCAGCCTAAGCCTAAGACTAATACCAGCCTGAGCTAACCTATGCTGGGGACCAAACAGCAAAAGTGCCCAAGGATAAGCCTGTTAAGTCATAATTTAACTCTGATCCGACTTACTTGAACGATAAGACAGCGGACATCAGCGAAAGCAGGCCCATCGGCAAGAGACAATAACCAATGACGCTGACCGTGCAAGTCAGTGAAATTCCATCGGCCGACATTAGATTCAATAGCAAATACATTCCCAAACATCCCAGCACGCCGATGCCGTAAATGTAACCGAAATGCACTTTGCCGTGAAAGAGCAACGCAGCGCCGAACATCAAGCAGAACACCAAAGGCCCTGCCAAATCATTGTCGTGAATGACCGACGGATCGGCTTGTTTCAGTGGATTCAATACGGCCATGGTCTTTTGTCGTATATGATCGAAATTCACACCTAATTCTTCCAAAAGTGGTGGTTCGTTTTCGATATTATCAAAATTTTCGCCACCATTTCCGAACCCACCACCGACTCCTCCGGCGGACGATGCGTTTGTATCGGGATAAAATATATTGCCTCCGTAAGATGACGAATTAGACACGGGTTTTTGCTGACTTTGAAAAAAAGATGATGAAGAGCTTTGTTGATTTCCTTTTCCAACATTTCCAACATTTCCGCCGTAAAAATTTGAGAAATCAACTCCAGCACCGCCGTGGTCCTCAGGAATTTCGAAACCTGTACCACCACTCGTATCGACCGTATTCCAATTGTACCATTGGTTATTTTGATCCCAATTGCCCGCCATTTGTAATTAATTTCGGTTCAAGTAAAGATTGAGTAACAAGTAACGACCGCCCGAAGAAAAAAATTTCCCCGCCACGCCGGCAACGCCGCCGGAATGCCGTGCAACGTGTAACTACAGTAAGCCGCACATTTGTCGCGAGCTCGCTTACAAAGCTTCTCACCTCAGCTGGCGCGAGTTTTAAAATCTGTAAAAATGTGAAACCATTATGAAAACAGGTTTCCATCATGGGAATGTGTAGAGCGTTTTGCGAGCATATTCCTGTTTTTCTTTAGTGTTTGTCCTCTTTTCAGACTTTCTAAGAAAATGCAAGCTCAAAATTTCAGTAATTTTCTATAAAATGTCACACCATACATCAACTTGCTATCAATTTTTTGAGTTTTCTGTTGTAATTGCTTGAAAATCAAAATTTTTATGAGCTTATTCGAGATAGCACCCGATTTTACATCAGATAAGTCTCCTCTATTACTGTTCAGGAGCCAGACGAGGAGTTTTGTAAACATTTAAGACGCGGGAAATTCAAATTTTGAGTGCCTAGAGTCAGTGATGACAACCGGCTTGTAGGTCAGCAGGAGACATCCGCAGTAACATCATACTCTGCGCCCAACGCATGTTTAAGGAAACGAAATCATGTACAGTATCAGCAATACAAATTTCAAATTTTTGGGTTTATCTTTTGGCATGACCAATAGCGGTTAGAGAGATAACAAAAATGTTAAGGCCTTGTGACTTCTTAAGAGACAGAGTACTTCGACCTTCTGGACTTCACCAGGGTATTCATCATAAAGACACCGTAACATTTAACGCTGCCATTAAATACTATGCCGCGCAGAATAAAAGCGCGGGAAATTCAATTTTTGGCGTTTTTCATGTTTCTCTGCCGACTCAGCAAAGATACACAAAAAAACTCTTGTGATATAAATTGCCACCGAGGTACCCGTCACAACAATAGCATCGCTCCAGGCATGACCGGCATACTGTATCAGTGTGGTGGACGATAGAACATATACTCGCATGGGCTACACCCGTGCTATGATTTAGGAAATGTTAAGAGTTTTTGTCACCGCTGCACTAGATCTATAAACGGTGGACTGGAGATAATAAGGTAATGCAGTGTTTTCTGTTGGCAGTCGCAGCAGATTCAGAGAGTAAACAATTACGAATTTTGAATTTCCCGCTCTTTTTCTGCTCATAGCAATACTGAATAGATGAGTCTCCCAGTATCCAGAACAGTGTGTTTTGCTAAAAACATCGATTCACAAATTTAATGTGTGAATTATATCCGTTAAAACCGCATTCGCAATGATTGAATTCGTAAACGTTTCGAACACTACGAAATTGCATGATCCAGCACTTGGTTGTTTGAACTCGATTGTAGAGCATCCTTACCTTACCTCATCAATCTCCCGCCCAGATTTACACTTTCGCATCAGATATCGACTCACAGGTGGTTGCGCAATTTCCTGATTTTCATATGGAATTCTTCGTGGCAACCAAAGTTTTGATGCAAGCTACACACCGTAGCAAATCTGCTAGAATGTTATAATAGCACTATTTCTAAGGCATTTTTATCACTAATCTCTTTGTGACAGCAACTCAACACTTCTTTGAGTTTAGCAGCACATATACTATAGATTTCACAAAGTCAAACATCCTTCGCCCCAATTCTTTTTCCAGTTTTGGGATCGACTTTGTATTCCTTTCCATCTGCTCCAATTTGTCTTCGCAAGTACAGACCTGATATTCGAAAAACCGTCAGCAAAAACTTTTCAATTGAAATCGTTACCTTCCTCATCACATTGTGGCAAGAAGTAATCTTTTGGTGGATTTCTCAACAAACGGCGGTCCAGTTCTTCGTGGCAAGCTGAAGTTGGAGCATGATTTTACAAAATGGTCGCTCATACAAACTGATCCAAGGAGGCGCACCACACATGTTTCATCACGAGGCTTGTATGAAACTTTTTCTGCAGTTAATGGGTTCAGGCAGTATCGCGATCGGAAACCTCGCTGATATGCTCTCCAATAGCCTCAAAAATTCCACAAAATAATTAAATTAACGAACAGTTTTTGAAATTCGCAAAATTACCTTCTTCAGTGCACCGCACTGCCACTAGACCCCGGATCGGGTCAGGTACTTTCGGGTCGGGTCGGGTCAGCAAAGTTTCGGGTCGGGTCGGGTCAAAATCGGGTCAAGTCACTTTTTTGAAAGATCGGGTCAAGCGGGTCAAAAATACAGAAATTTTGCAAGTTACTACTATATAAGCAACTACAGAAACCTTTTCGTACTTGTTCGACTCCAGGATATGCAATATATGCTTCATGAATGCGTGCACAAAGTCTTTCATTCCACGTTTTTATTCTGCGTAACTTCCGAGAATGTCACATAAATTGTAAGCTGTGAGAATGACCAATTTTTCTGAGTAATTTCTGCAAAGGGAAGGGTCCATATGTGAGAGTTCTCATAAACATTCTTTTCAACTCTGATGAATGGGTGGGACTAGTCATACTCTAACATAAGAATAAATTGATAACTTTTAGCAGGTCTTAGTGGTATCTACAATCACATTTGATTCCTTAATATGACATAACTTGCTGGGTATACCTGGCTGCAAGAGCAGTATATAGTCTGTAATGTACCAATAATAGCCCCCTTGACCACCATCCATGCTACCACTGCAGAACAGTTTGCTGAGTTCAAAAGTGGTACATGCCCTCACATCCCTCCATCAGCTGAGGTTCTGACAGGAGCTAGTGTCCAGCACAATATGACTTTGTGAGCAATATCTTTTGTGAAGACTAGATGCAACTCTAGCCTGGGGCTTATATATTTAGGTATTTCTTTGTTTTACCAAGGATAAGCTGTCTCAGACTCCGAAAGTTATGACAGAGTCCGCTCTATTATTCACGCCTATTATTCGGATTGGTTAAATCTTGTCTCTAGTGGATAGACCCTACTCGCTTTTAGATCTAAGGTTTTTAAAGAATTATTTGACCACTGTTGTGGGAAATATGAAGGCACGTTATTGCATTTACTAAGGATAACTAGGGAATAACAAAAGATGAAGATTCGCGTGAGTTAGATGTCTCCATCTCATATTTTCTCACAGTCACCTTCACACCAACGCCACCACGTTCTGAGCATTTGTGAATGGTTTTTATCGCGAGGAACTTCAACTACTTATACCGAATTCAGGTCAACCCGACCCGAGGTCGGGTCAGAGACTTTCGGGTCCCGTCCCGACCCGACCCGTCGGGTTGAACCCGACCTGATCCGGTGTATACCAAACACACATCACTGCCCATTAGTCGTACACCAATGAAGCACAACCGTAACAGGTTTAGGGCAGTGTCCTGCGCCTAATCAATAACGCCTACCTATTGTGTTAGTGAACAACCATCACTCTATCACAGTGACTTTGCTCATCGAACGTAAAACAAGCGATACCAAGACATTATGGAGGGGTAAAAGCCATGGAATCCACGAGAGTTTCTGGTAGATTCGACTCAATCGGCTGAAAAGTTCCCAAACTGGAAAATGCGACTTGTTCAGTTTACTCGGGGCCGACAGGGGTCCCATTGGAAGTGTGCAGACGGAGGTTCGATCGGCTCAACACAAATTTTCTCACTGAGATATCGAATTTTTATGTTTCAAAACTGGCTAAAAATGAGGCTCTTTCGATATTGATCACCAAAAATCAATTTTCGAAGCTGGATCGACCGCCGAAAAATGATGTCGTGCTTGTTGAAAAATTGTAAGAAAACACTAGCATAATAATGGAAACAATACTGGGAAGATGGGGATCCATGCTAATTTTGCGATGCTTTGAAGAGATCAGCCAGTCGAGCATGTGCAGAATGTGTGAAATAGGACTTGTACTGTTGACTATTCGTTGGTTGACAGTGATCTAGCGTTGTTACAGTTAACTGAAACTGAAAATGAATCTTTTTAGAATCAGTAAAATTCAGTTTTCGAGTTACTTCGCTTTTGAAAATTAGTACAGTCGAGTCCACTTATAGTCACACCGGATAATGTCACAGTCCGGTTACATCACGGGTTTGCAAAGCCCCGAATTTTCCCCCAATACTTTGTGTGTATTTTGAGTTCGCTTATTCGCTGAATTTGGCTTAGTCCGCTTATTGTCACATAAATTTCTTGGCCAGACCGGAAAGTATAAAAAGAGTCACATTTCACCTCTTGGAAGTCTGAAACAAATGCAAAATCGTCATAAACTGGGATTTATCGCAAGAACGCTTGCATGAAGGCGCATGGCACCTTTATGCTTCAGCTTTGATCTGACTGATCTTCATAATTTTGATTTCTTTGGTTACAAAAACGTTTGAAAAAGTGTTTCACCTTTGAAAACGCTAGGAATATATGAAAATGATAAGAAATGGTGATAAAACGCATAAAAGTAAAGATTTGGCCATTTTAGAGTGTACTTCGGTTTAACTGAAACTGACACTGAATCTTTTTTCCATAACTTTATCAACGCTACAGTGATCCGAATTAGATTCGGCAGCTCTATTTTCAAAACCGCTCGACCTTCTGCCAGTCACATGCCCAAAGGGCAGATCAGTTACTGTGTTTGGGGCGGAAGAAGACGAATCTCTCTCCTGTATGCTTACTGTATCACACCCGAGGTGTGTCCCTAGCAGGAGAAATGGTCATTCCAGCTTTGTACCACTTCGCATACCTGCGGGCTTTCTTGTTGGCGTAAATGGTCAACGAGAGGAGAAAGATTTGGATTTCGAGACAGCACCATCACTGTCGCTATCAGAGCCAAAGTTTGCAAGGCGTTCCTGACGGCTGGAAGCACCTTTGTAGAGATCAGTGACGCCTTCTGTAGTATGACCTGTATAAATTGCTCCGAGTTGTCTTTGTCCCACATCAGTAATGTTTTTCTTCACTATGCTTTTGAAGAGCTCGTGTGGGGCCTCTGAAGCGAAGCTGACTTATTCAGCTTGTATTCCGGGAGCTGTCGCTATGAAGCGGACCCACGGTACGCACATTTTGAATTTCCCGCCAGCCTGCCGGTTATGACATAAGACCGATTATGGCTGCTTACTCTGCGAATCAACAGTAAATTTATAATTTCTTATTTTTCATCAAAAAAAGATACTTTAGCACAGAATTAGATCAACACATAGTGAAGAAGTCAAAAAGTTGTGGATCAACTGGTTATGGAGTAGGCAGCCAAAACCGCTCTTATGTCATAAGCCGCACGCGGGCGGTAAATTCAAAAAAGCACTGCAGGCACTTTATCCGAATCTGAGCTTTCTTCAATATCTCCGGTAAAAACCAATGATTTCTGACGTAGAAGAAACCATTCGAAAGCTCTTTTCAAGAGGCTCAAGATTTGCTATTACTGATCAGCGCATCTGATCGACAGTAAAATTATTGATCAGTTTTGGCTAAAATTGCCTAAATGAGGTTCAGTTATCTCGCATATGCACAATAATGTGAGGTCGTAGGGTGTAATTTCAAACTGTTTCGTGATAGTGGCCCTAGGCTACTATTTCAGTAAAAAACCAAGCTGGATTGTTTTATTAATTTGCCCATAATCAATTATGTGACTGATCACGGCTGATCACAGACAGTTTTTGTTGAATACCCCATAAACGATTATTACTAGGCTAATTTTAAAAAAGATTCGGATTCTTTGGAATGTAGCGGTCATATCTGTATTTTTAAAATTGTATCATTCATAAGAGTAAGCAAGTTATGACTTTTTGACCAAAAGTGACCACTCTTTACCTGTAAAATGCTATATTTCCATATATAGGCATATAAGGAAAATTTTACTTTTGTTAAGACAATCTGTTTTGTGAGTACTTTCGATAGACCACATAAAAAAAGGTCAAAAAATCGACTAGCCAGCCCTCGGTCGGGTCTTTTAGAAACCCTCTCTTTAAAAAAAGTTACCTTCTGAAGTGCACTGCGCTGGTTCCGAGTTGACCGCATCCCCTTTAGACTTCAAATACTTATTTGCTTTTTCTTGGCGATCTCTTCCTTTCTCACATAAAGAACGTTCTTTGAAATTCTTAGCAGAAGCTAGCTCCATCCAGCAAAGGATGAAAAGCAAGGCAAGGCCAGTGAAATTTTTGGGGCTGAGCATTTCAGAGTTATGCTGTGAATGATAGCTGCATTTGTCGGAAATGTGTCTGGGAGTTTCGGCAGCTTCTTACCTACTTGTTCTATGGCATACGTAAATGTGCTCATTAACGAAGAGAGTGCTGGCCTCGAGTTTGGTGAATCGTAGAAACAGCTTTTTCTATAAAAATAAAGAGCTATATTTTTCAGTCAAGAAACCAACCTGCGCAAAGTTTGCTGGAGAAACAAGTGTTTCCTATTATTCCATTAGTATCAGTTTGCGCCTTTGAAAACTCTGCTGATGTTATCGCGACTAGCACGAGTTGATTCAGTCGAGTCGTTTTTTAAAAGTCATTTAACCCCATTCAGTGTTATCTAGCGATTACAGCCTTTTGAAAAATGCTCAGGATAGACTTCAGTAGAGACGTCATGGTTAAAGGAAATGGGTAAGCCTCGATTTTCGGCAATTTCTGGAGCCAAATATTTTCAGGCAGGTGTTTCTTATCGCAAAGAGCGTGATATTCAAACAATGATCTGATAGAGACTAGGTGGGAGCTACTGTTGCCGTTGTCGTTCACGAGCCGTCCAGCGCTGGGTGGCTTGCGTGGCTGTTTGTTTGTCTTTCTCTGAACCAATCGATTACGCGTCTTTACGTTAGCGCGAAGCGAACATGACACAAGACGTGGCACAGCCAAGACAAGGAGCTCATCTAAAACAGCATAAAATGTCAATTTGTCAGTGTTTGCACCACGATACGAGAAGCTGGTGACGACCCAGTAAACCTGGAGAGCAAAACGCCGCGATGTCCGTCTGATCGTGAGTTTATCTATCGCACCAGAGTTGTCAGTGGCAGACGTGGCCGAGGGTGAAAAGGCGCTTGGATTGGCGCTGATCAGTCCAGCTGTGTGCAAGTTCAACTCCTACTTCATCCATTAGTTTTGCATTTTTCTTTCTTTCTCGCGCATCATCACGTGACAAATGATTTTGTGGCTTTTCCCATCATCGCGCCTCCTTGGTCTTTTCTTCTTCCCCCCTCCAAGAGGGGTTTTCTCATAAATGAAAAAGTGAATGAATCGTAATGCACCATTTCTTTTGCATGAAACGCAGATAAATTCATACGGCCGTTTAAAATTTTTGACCATAGCTGTGTGGTGTATGGCACCCTGATGGTCAAAAGTCATTTAAAGTCGTGCCAAACTGTTTAGGCAAGAAAGAATGACTGAGCGCGTAAAACCAAAATCCGAGTGGACAGTGGTCAGTGTCTACATTTAGCACCTTTTGCGGTATCATTTCCTCTCCCTTACCATGCTTGGCGAGCATCACACCTTAGCAGCACCAAATATTGAGTCTTTACAGGGGTTTTCTCATAATCTAATCCGTGTTCGCTCGTTCTGCGGGTGTCATTTGGCAATCATTTCTGCGCTCACTCGCCTAGAATCTATTTGTTTTCTCCTCGAGGAAGGCAAAATGGAATTGACGGGCGGCGCACAGATGATTTGCATGGTGCACGATGATGTCTATATGCCACATACTGCGTAGTGAGACAGATAACTTGTCATTCAACTGGAATCCGTCTTCTTGCAATTGCAGCGCAGGGCGCAGTGTTGCAGCCGTTCTAGGCGCCCGTCCTCCAAGATAAATAGCCAGAGTTCTACTCTGTGAGGTGGTAAAAGTTTGCATCTATCAAAATTTTTTATTGCCTAAATTTGGGTGCTCGGAATTGAAAAATAAAGTCTCGCTTGGGCCAGAAAATGGCAGACATCAGCAAAACAGAAATAAAACCCCAATTTTATTATGAGGAAGCCCCCAAACCGTCCCTGGCAGCACAATCGGCTTCGCATGTTGCCATGCTTTTACTAATCGTAAGTTTACCTTTGCAGTATTGCATGCCCTCTGTCTCGAGGAAACCCCTTTTTTCGTTCATGCAGATACAAGATGCAGATGACAGAGTAAGATGTCGTTGCTGTGCAAGTGGTGATCAGGGCAGTCAATTCAGAAACATGTATCTTCAGTCTCTTCACAAGCGCATGTTTTTGCAATTTCTCTCGATTTTGGCCGTCTAGATCGCATGCCGCAGCATTTTATAAAACTACAGATTTCATGAATTTTATGCTTTTCAGTTCTTGAGCTAATTTGTGCTTACAGTATCGCTCTAACCGTTTTGCGTACATGAAAAAGTGGACTACAAGATTTACGATGAGGGTACACAAAGACGAGTAGAATTCATGAGTCAGGCAACAGATTACGCCCGCTGCGTCTTATTGATTTTGGGCGCAGGTGTGGGCTAGACAATAGGGTTTAGCCGTGAAAACAATGGGCAGGGCACCAACTTATCAACATTTGGCGGGCCCAAAACTCGTTCAACGAGGCCTACCCATTTCCTTTCAATTTTTTGACTTGTGAGAGATACGTAGAATAAAAGAATATGTGGCATATTCATGCTTTACAACACCCTGTCGCGACCGAGCGTGATGGATTCGAGGCTCACATTACAGCCCAGGAAAAGCATTGCTAGTCGCTTTGTGGACTGTTTCACTAAAACCTGGGGAGAAGCATCGTAGATCTGTCACTTTACAATACGATCCTTTCCCCCTTTATGCTAGTTCGCTTCCCTGTGGCTCATTCTTCGTTTCTTTCGCTGACCAGAGTGGTCGTCTGCTTACCTTTGTCCGTAAAAGACAGTGTACACGAAGCTGCTGTATACTCAGTCGCTTACCGTCAACCGATCTCTCTCTTCAACTACTGTACGCTTCCACAACGCTAATCTCGCTACACACTTTAGTCTCGCTTAGTCCAGGTTCGACAATGGGTACACAGATCGATCCACACCCAACCTAAAACCAACCCAAACCCATTTTTAAAATCTCGAACCCAACCCATAAAAACCCATTTTTTTCCTCGCGCTGACTCATAATTTAAACATGCCGCTGCATATAACAGCTGCGCGGTAATTCAACCCTTTATCCCATAGCTATCACTCTTTACAGAGCGACCTGACGGAAAGTAGTCTTCGCATGGTGGCTTTACTCGAAAGTCTTCCTCCAGAGAGAAGTTGTGAGGTTATTGGAAGAGTCTCCCCTGGGCTCCCCAGGGCACTGGGTAGCACATTTTGACTCTCAAAGTTGACCTTGCGATGAACTCATTTTCGAGCAGTTGAGTGTCGTGCCCCACTCGCATCTTCGTCTACCTTCAGAAAGATCTGCAGGGATACTAGAAGCAACTTATCCAGCAACTGGCATATGCTAATCTGACTGTGCTTCTTGGACTCTGAAAAACAACCTGAGACCCGAGAAGTATCCTGGCTCATATCTCAACGACCATTCCCTTTACGAGATACAAGCTTCAAATAAAAATGACCGGCTGAGAGACCATTTTCACCAGGGCACTTACAGTATCTTACCAGCCCTGTTCCTCGAACAAGGAGATGCTGGTCTCCCGTCATCATATTCACCTGCCAGTAGAGTCGCGGTGGCTCAGTCAGTCAGTGCGTACGCAAGATTTCGGGGTTGTACCGGACCAACCAAAATATTGCATAAATATGCTATTATTTAGAGCTCAAGGATGAGCGCTAATTGCCCGAGTGGGAGTGAGGTGTGGGGGCGGAGGCAAAATTCCTACAAAATTGGCCTCTCGCAGAATAATTTCTCACCAGTCTATGAATAAATTTGCAAGAAATACTTGTGCAAGGCAAGAAATCACTCTCTAAACCCAGCCAAAAACTCAAACCCACCCCTTGTCAAAAAAGCAAGAGGCTTTTTTGACCGACTAAGTTTTCAAACTCAAAATTTGGACCTGACTGACCTGATCTCAGGCTGCGGTTCGACAAGAGATCAGATCAGCTCGATATCATCTGCCTGACAGTTCCGTCACACTCAGACTGACATGTCGAAGTAGACTAGCTGGGGGGGGGGGCACCAGGATCTGTCGATTCGAAACCAACAGACATCATGTCGCAGTGTCTTCAAAACGCTGCGCTGAACAACCACATAATCACGCTGACGAATGATGCGCCCCACCTTATTCACAAAGTGGGGTGCCTTATTCGAAAAAAAGTCAACCCCCACAACCCAAAACCACCCTGTCTAAAAACCCGACCCAACCCAACCCAAAAACCCAAAAAAATTGAGTTGGTTTTTGGACCCAATATGAGACCTGGCGCTTAGTGTAGAGGCACATTTCTTGCTTAAGGGGGCAGTTGGACGTATTTGAAAATTCCCGAATAGTTAGAAAGCCTTCGTCCAGTATCGAAAAGACACTTTTTAAATGGAATTTTAGCTGGATACGGGTACGGTCAAAAACGAGGGTGCGGTCGACCCTGGACACCACCACATGCTTGTGCGGACTCGAGGGTGAAGACACATTACCAGGCCACGAGCCTGGTATCTCTGAAGCTTCGTATTGTATTGTATGACTTCGAGTTATTGTAAATATGACTTCGAAATAAGATATATATATTAAGCATATCAAATGTGCCTGGACCCTGCAGTGTGCCCATCGATTGGCACAAGTGGAATGTAGTCAACCTCTTTGGTTGATGTTTCACCAGTCTTAGACTTCTTGAGGTCGGACACTGCATGCGGAGTGCGTAAGCGGAGTGCGTAGGCTCCTCGCGGCACCACCTACGTGGCCCGAGGGTTTGTCCAACGGAAGTCAGGCGTGTAGACTCAGGAGGCGGCACCAGGCAGGACGACGTAGGTGGTGGGCGCGTGTTACAAGCATATAGATTCAGAAATGCTCGACTCGCGCCCAGCGTTGCCAGATGCAGCAAGAATCCGCTAGATCTGGCGGTTTTTTTGCCCGACAGCGGGATAAACAGCGGATTGACTGTTTTAGCGGAATTCGCAGCGGATTTCAGGTTTTTTGGCGGATTCTGGCGGATCTGGATATTGCAGCCTATGTGCGACCATTTTTGAAGCAACATGCCCTTTTTCTTAAACTTGCTGAGGCAGTTTTGTCCGCGCGTTGTGATCTGAAGGGTCGATTATACGAGTGGGGCAAGAAATGGGGAATGCAATCCATTTTTCGACCATTCCCAGGCCTATCTACTGTGTTTGGAGACAAATTCAGCTCAGCTCAGTCAGATGTGAATGAAGTCAGAGTTCATGATCCGCTCGGCCTTGGCTCCTCATTCTTTAGTATTGCGTGCTCTAATTTGCACACTCTGCATAAGATTTAGACAGAGCAGGGGGGGGGGGGGGTCGGGGGCGTCAGGGCGTCCTTTTTTGTCCTTCAATCCGCTCCCGTTCCCCTTACGGTGTCTCTCGCCCCCAGCGTGGCCCTCTTGAAATTGACGTGCACAGCCTGGGCGATGTGTGAGTGAACGCTATTTGTTCTGCCTCGCGATTTATCCAAAACTAGACGCTAAAATATCGCTTTTTAGCGAAAAAATTTCAGCGGATTTCTCGGCGGATTTATTAGATATGACAGCGGAATTTTAGCGGATTTTCAGGTCCCTGGCAGCGAGTTTTCATTTTTGCATCTGGCAACGCTGCTCGCGCCCCGGGTGAGCTTTTGTGTACTGTGCCCCTGCACCTCCGAGTACGCCAGGCCGACATACCTGTACGTACGAGGCATATAGCGTGCGCCAGAGGAACGACCTGCAGGATCTTGCATATGACTAGCGCTCGGCGATTGTCTCCACTCACGCATAGGCCAGCTCATACTCACAAGCTGAAAATGAAGGAGAAAAAGGGAGAACTGCCCTCGAGAAAATTATGGGGAAAGTTCGCAAAGGCAAAGGTGGGATGTCCCTGGGTCAAATGTTGGTTTTGTGGAACTGAAGTCGTTTTCCCCTGCGGCGGGCGGGGGTGGACGGGAAGGGCGGGCTACCTTTTTAGGCATGGTGTACTGAAACTGCGAGGCGGAAGTCGAGGAGGTCTGGGATAAAAGTGCACTCCACGCTCGAGTCGAGACACAGAAAGAGGATGGAAACATGAGCTGGTCAGGAATCGAGCCCGCGTATCCTAACTTTGCGTATGCATAGTTTGGATACGCAACCAACTGTACTAGTGGATGCTTACTTCTTGCAATGATCTATTGATGATGATGGTCGCTAGGATTGCAATAGAACAAGGGGGCAGTAAAGCCATCCAGCCCGGAATGAGTCCGTTGATCATCTTTTCTGACGCAGGCGCAGCAAGCCTCTCAACTATACCTGGTCGCTGAAACATTAACCAGAGCGGTTACCGTCTCATAAAAGCCACAGAAGAGAATCGATCTCCCAACTGCCAGGAATGACGGTTATACCTGGGTTCAATCCCCGGTGACGGAAGTGGATTTGCGAATCACAAACCACAACCACCCAAGGCCTAGCCTTGCACGCCAGGCCGTGGGTGACTGAACATGTGCTCAGAGTGGCCCAAGGGGGTGGACAATCTCAGCTGCTGAGCACTAGCAGGGTTCAGAGTTAACCCAGTATCGTTCAAAGAAGTCGGTGTCCAGTCCAGGATGCCCTCGTGTGGAGGTGCTCCAGGTGGAGACTCACAGATGCTGTTGTTTGCTGGTCCTCACACGGCCCTCTTTCCGCATCATGACTGCTAGGTGGAACAAACTTGCGAAAAAATGCTTTTAGTGACGATAATATTCTTATTCATCTTGACTGATTTTGACAAAGAGCCTCTTTCGGTTGATCAAACTTACTGAAACCAACTCTTCTCACCACTCAACTGTTTTTCTCCATTTTATTGCTTGCTGTGCAGAAATGATGATACATGCCACAAGCATTGAGATTAGTACAAAGAAAAACGCCACCTGCAAACTTCAACCACCGCACTCGTCAGACACAATTTTAACTCAATATAAAGATCAAACACAGGGCACGTCAGTCCCATAAGTACACACAGAAACCTATCCCCGAATCAGCTCATCAACTTATCGACTCTTCCGCACCAACGCAGCCAAGTTCGTGATTGCCTGCTGACCCGTTGCCCTTATAAAGCCCGCACTCGGCCGAAAAGTCGATGTGTACACCACATTCGCCGCCCCCATCGGTTGCCCAGCCGCCACCGCAGCTGCCGCCGCATTCAATCGACTGCCCGCCACGTATTGCACGGATGATACAAATGGTGCAGTGACTGTATTCGCCTAAAATCAACCAACATCATTCTTCCATCTGTCCCAATCCCAGTCTGTTCAATCCAACTTACAGGACTCGGCGTTTCCACAGGTTGTTGGCGAATCTGCGCGCACGTAGCCTGATGCTTGGGCCAATGTTGCTGTTGACACGGATAGTCGCAATAAGACGTATTCCAACAACAATAGAAAACAGCCTCCTTTCCACAATGAGCGCACTAAAATTAATTCAAACCCTCTTCTCTCAACTTTTCAAAATGACCTTCGGCACAAAACTGACCCTTCGCATCGCGGTTACTCTGCAGCCTCCCTTGAACGTCTCCAGTAAGTCTCATCATGGCCTTAGCTAAAACTGGCGAGGCGACTCATGGCTGCCATGTTTTTGATTTGAAAATGCTAACGAATGACTGAAACGGACAGTCAGAGAGGTTCCCTAGTAAGTCTATCATAAAATTTGTCCAAGATCATATTTATCAAGAATTACAATTTCTGATTACACAATTTTCTCAAACACTGCTCACAAGTCTACTGCTCCCTTAAATGTGTCTCCTGTCTGAACTCAATCGAAATTTTATGACACTGGAGACATTCGGGACTTGGGTATTGACCCCTACACTTATAAAGATTTGCTCATTCTAGATTACAAAATATGCCTGAACACTGCTCAGAAGTTTACTGACCTCCTATAGAGTGTCCCCTGTCCAGTTCCCATGACATTTTTTAGACTAGGGGAGACATTAGAGGAAGCACAGACAGTAATTGCCGCCCTATCCCACCCCACAAATTCGAATTCAGAGTTACAAGATACCCTGGACCCCAATCCGGCCACTTACCCACTGCTTCAGTTTCGTTTCCGCAATAGCTTGCTTCTTTTCTTCTTCCATTCGACGTTTTAACTCCTCTAAACATTTGCTTTTATCAGCTTCCATAGCTTGTTGAACTTCCATGAACGTGATTTCTACAAAAAAATTTTCACTCATCTCTCGCCTCTGCCAATTTACAAAAACCATCTTACTGGCAGTGTGTTTCATGGCCTTTATGGCCTCGTTATAAAACGTTTTCATTTTGGCCAATTCCCCCTGCAGCATAAGAATTTGTGCCTGAAAATACAAAAAATTATTCACTTAATTCGAATCAAAATCGTTCAAATTATTTACCTGAGATTGAAGATCCTTCGACGGGATATCACGCGCTGGCGTGACCCCAGAAACTGATTGCAGCTCTTTTTTCATATCCGCCATGGCCGCTTGAACGAAACTATTAATCTGAAACAACCAAACCCTTGAGTGGGATTCGAACCCGCTCCTTACTAACCTGAAACAAGCCTTCCCCCAATAAAAATATGACTGCATCAAAGATCGATCAATATTTTATGCCTCCACCCTCCCGCCTATCACTCACCTTTTCTTGATAATTATCGCACATCGCCGCTAAATCGGTCGCACTAGTCGAAGCTCCAGCATTCACTCTTTTCTCCATTGTGGCCGGACGATTATCCACACTCTTCGTCTGCGATTCGGTCGACTTCGGAGCCACGGAGACTGCCTGGTTAACGGCACTACTCGTTTCACTCATGGCTGGCGAAACGCGATGTTGTTGAACGCTCGAATGCAAAGTCTCCAAAACTGATTGCAAATTACGCTTTTTCAATAAAGGTTCATCTTCTTTTTGAGGAGGAGGAGGAGGAGCCTGAAATGAAAAATAATCTCCTCTTTTAACCTCAGGTAAGATCCGACCCACACCCCACCTCAAAGCATCCATTTTCACATATTTCTGCAGGTTATAGGCTGGCACTAAAGTCCTACCGTTTTGAAACACCGTTTCAAACCCTACTTCAGGCTACTCTTGTTGACCTTTTATGGTTGTTCCCCATGTCGCCAGTAAAGCCCAACAGAAAACTTTTTTCAAAATTTCAACATTTCAAAACTTTTTTCAGCTAATACTAATCTCGCCTACTCGACCGTCGATAGTTGACCTGGCGCCTACTTGACGCCGCCTAGTTGTCCGTCGCCTAGCTGACCGTGCCCGCCAGCAAATATAGAGCCAAGAACTTTTTTTGCGCAGTATTTATAATTGCATTCGCCAAAGTTTCTCCAGCTTACCCTTCCTCACACATCTCCACAACATTCAATCCCTACCATTTTTCATCGGGATCGGGTTCGGGAGGGAGAGGCGATCCCGATGAAAAATGGTCAGGGCCCGATGGTCCCGATGAATGGCATCCCAGTCAGGGTTGCTCGCCAAGCAATGCGGGACCAACTCCAACCATTTGAGCAATCGCCCTTTCTCCAGCTTTCCATTCCGAAGCATATCCACAACCCCCCCAATCCTGACAAGTTTTAATTAGAATCGGCATCCCAAAAGTAGTCAAGTTCTTCCCCTCCCCTCTCACCTTGCTACACACCGCACTCGCCGCTGGTCGTCTATTGATCGAGGACACATCGCTAATTTGCAAACTTGAACCTGCACTCTCCATATTCTTAGCCACTTCGCTTTCACCCGTACCATTCCTACTACTCGTCGTCTGCTGCTGCCCATTCGCGGAGATCGTACTATCCGGACTATTCGTCGACTGACGAGTAGCACTTGTATTCTCCGATATTAATTTCCTTTTATTAATATTCGATAAACTCAATTTCATGCGTAATGGCGGTTGATTAATGATCGATTCCGTCTTTTCCCCACTCGATGCATTACCATTTAATTCTTTCCTCAATCCTTCTATAACTTTGGATCTCGCATCGGTAGAATCATTGGATTCTTGATTTCCATCAACAATATTCCCTTTCGAATTCGTATTTTTCTGTTGTACGGGCGTACTGGTTCGATTACTTTCTCCATCGCTCGATTGATCATCATCGATCGTTTGAGCTTGATCATCCAAATTACTAATCGATTTCCTATTCACACTCGGCGCACGATCCTCCGTTCCACCACCGCTCATATCTCGATATCGTTTCCCGCCCGCCGTTGCTAACATTTTTTGCGCCATTTCCGAATTCGCTACATTTTTACCAAATAAAATTGAACAAAAATATAAATTCTCCACTTTAAATTCCGTTTTCAATGGAGCATAATTAAATTCGCCAAATTTTTCTCGTAAACGTTTTATATGCAATTGTAATTCATCAACCGCTTTATCCAAACCATATTTTCGTATATTTTTTATAGGTCTAAAATTATTTCAAAAATTTTTCAAATTTAAAAATTTAATTTTCATTTCTTACAATGGACATTCATGGCTCAGTAAGTAAACTTGTCCGATCGGAATCCACGCACGATCATGAGCCCCGAAAAACCTTACATCCACATTGTTGCCCGAAGATACTCGTAAAGCCTGCAAAACAAATTTCCCTTCAAAAACCCTATAATTCCAACCTCAATCTTACTTTAGCTGGCCAAAATGGGAATCCTTTTAATTTCGCCCAAACCAAACAATGCGGCGCCGTCTGAAAAAAATCGCTTTTTTATAACAAAACTAAAAATTGTTTTTGCAAAACTTACGCATGGTTCAGTAAACCAATTCTCTTTTTTTATGCACGAATTCAAATAACATTCTGGACAAAGTTCTATTTCCGATAACTGAAAACAAAAAAAAACCAAAAACACTTTTTCTAATCAGATAATTCTAAAATTTCTCAAATTACTTCCTGTCGACAAATTTTTACAAGAACCCTGGCGTCGTTCGTCAACTTAGTCGCGCATCCATTATATATTACACTGTTATGCAACATCCATTTCACGTCCTCGAAAAAAGCTTCGGTCGAAGCATAAATACGATTTTTGACATTCTAAAAAAACCAGCAAAAAAGTATTATTGACGCCAGTATCGACCGATCCGCTGATCCAAGGGGTAGATCGGCTTCAAATCAGATCCGACTGTTGGATCGGCTAGATCAGAGACTAAAATCATCTTGAAAATGATAAAATGTGGCATACTATGAACTTCCCTTGCTTTTCTCAAATCAGCATGTAATCCCACTTTCAGGCGCTGCTTAGCTCTCCTGCGCCCTCTTGAGTGGTCTGACAGAAGGAAAGCGAGGACCCAGCGCCAAATACGCCATCCCCATCATCTTTTATTCAGGGCCCCTTGAACTTCTTAAAATTAAAACTGAGGATATTTTAAGACTAATAATGAGCCCCCCTGTTGGGCCGGCCGGGACATTGAACCCCCCCTTTAGGTCCAGCAGGAAGCAAGCAAAAGCGATCAAATTGTATGTCGGCAGGACAAAGACCTGGCCTCCAAGCACAGGCCCATACAGTACTGCAAGTAAACAGTCATGCAACTCAATCACTCGACTCGACCCAAACCTGACCTGACCTGTCTCATAAGCAATCAGATCAGGCTCAGGCGATCTGATCTGATCTCTACCCCCTCCCTCCTCGCCCTCCCCCAAAATCCCCCTCCAACCCAGCCGACCTTGCCCATACTTGGAGAACCTTGTATATTTTATGAAGCGGATCAGCTGGACTGGATTAGGATCGAAGCCGAGGATCGGATTAGGGATAGGCTGGGATCAATTTTTTGGGATTAGGATCGGTATCAGGATCAGGGCAATCCCACTCAGGATCGGGACTGGGATTTCTCGCATTTTTCTATTTTTTGCCTATGAGCCTATTTTCCTTTCTAAAGCACTTTTTTAAGTCATCCAGGTATTTTTCAGCTTCTTATTGGGCCAATTTTCAATCGTTATATATAAAGTGAGATGAGAGTGAGATCAGCCTAGGCTTAAGCAAAATCAATGTGGCTATCGTCATCGATTTGAGCTGATGCTGCTGTTGCCTCTTCATCGCAAATATGCAGAGTATACCAAGCGCGCTTATGCCTACATACAGTACATATACAGTATATGCAGAATCCCGATGCCCCGACCTACCTCCAATCCAGGCCGAGAGCCGGATCGATCGATCCAGTATCCTAAAGTGAGGGGGACGGCCCCTGGCTGACCAGGCGGCCATTTTATATCAAGTTCATCTGCTCACTTTGGGCAAAAGTTAAACAGTTTTGACCAGACCCCCTGACTTGAGCTATTCCTAGACTAGCCCCTTCATAGGAGTCGACATGACGTGCGTCCAAGACCTGGGCACGAAGTGAGTCAAGTCCAAGACGACTCACTTCGTGCCCCAGCGCCAAACTGCGTCCTCCAGAGCCAAACTGCCACACTGACTTGTGCCCCCACTAGAAAACAGGGACGCTGACTCACGTGGGGCCTCCTCTGTCTAATGTGTATTGCTGCCTTCAAAGTGACTTGCATGCTTTACGATCACAAGACGCAGGCAGGCTAAGCAGGGCTTAACCAAAGTTGGGAAACTTGCAAAAGTCAAGGAGATCCGGGAAGTGTCTGGAAAACAGAAAACTAGGAAATTTTTAACAAAAATCAGGAGAAACTGTGAAAATTTACATTTTGAGTTTCCACACTGCGAAAATTATCAGAAAAAGTTTTTATTTCTGCATTTTTTCTGAATCATTTCTCGCGCCTTGCATGAACCCTATCAAGGTAAATAATTCATGAAAATGGACACTAAAACCCCCCTGTTTTTGCTTCCTGAATAAGCCCAGTACATCCACGGGCTAGGTTTCAGGTACTGAAAGCAAAATTTCTTACCTTGTCTAAAGTGCTGAGGTCCATTGGATGAAAGATAATATCGTAATAATCGGGCAGTAAGCTTTTGGGCACTGGGTTATAAAAAGCTTCCGACTAAAATTTAAAAAAGTGCCCAGATTGGTATGAATAAAATGAAACAGTAAAAAACGTCAGTCTTGAGCGGGAATAGAACCCATACCATGCAGATCACAGAACCAGAATAAGAAGATTGCTTGACGTGTTCGAACAGTGTAAAGTTAGGACTTTGAACGAGTAGTGTGGGTTCGATTCCCGCTCGGATTTCACCCGTTTCCGTTTGTTACGTCTTTCTCAACAGTGCTTTTTATATCAGCTTCAGCATCGACTGATCCGACCCGATCCAGACCCTGGACCTTGATCCTGGTCCCGAACCGATGAAGGGTCTGAATCATGTCATGTCATACTTTACCCATAATCAAGCACTATACAACGCACTCGAGGGCTATGGAACGCATATTTGACAATCATTGTTTACCCAGGCGGGAGTCGAACCCTCCCCTGTAAGCGCGCACCCAGCGTGAGAAGCAGACGCCTTAACCAGCTAGGCCACAGACCCGTATCAGTCGATGCTGGCATCAGCTGGGAAAAAAAATTCATGAAGCTTTTTTTCCCAGCGAGGATGGAGGGCAAAGTTCATCCTCGCTTGACCCAGAACACCATCAAAAAGCTGCCCACATTTAGCTGGGCACTATCAGTTAAATGATATCCCATTACTGACGTGCGATGTCCTCTTGCAACACCACGGACCACAGTGGACAGTAAGACACGAGTCCCCTAACAACCCTTTGGCCCAGGTGGAGCAGCCAAGAAGGATTATGAAGTCACCTCCGACCCCTTCCCCCGTCCTTACCGTTTTGACATCCGAATGTTTCATTCGTTGCAATACGAATCCGAGAATTGTACAAAACTGGTCGATATTTAATTGTTGCATGGCCCACGATCGAGTATCGGCGCATTCCGCTTTCGTAATAGTCTAAAGTTTATTATTTTTCAATTCCATTTGGTACTGTGTCACAAATTTAAAAAATCACTTACCAAACACGCAGGACAAATCCAATTCTCCGACGGGTCCACACCACATTCTATAGCGATCAATTGTGGAATACAGGCTGGGTGATAAGTACGAGGACAACTGGCACAATCTAGAGCGCCTTCTACGCATTCTTTATGACATTCCCAACAATACACGTCTTGCAGCTCTTCGCTCGTAGATTCCTACATGGTAAAAAAGAATCTCGCAAATTTGAAATTTGAATAAATTTATCAACAACTTACATTATGTTCGCCCGTTTCACCACCCGATCCCGTATGACCGCCATTGTGAACTTGACGACGACGTTTTGGTGTGTTGTGAACAGTAATTAAAGCCGCATCGTTTTTTCGTTTTGTACCTAAAATGAAAAATTATTGGTGCTAAAAAGACAAAAAACGTGTCCCGTGGTTACAACCGATCGGCTGGCTTTCAATTGGGGCAAACGTCGCCCAGATCATTTCATGTTGTTCATTTCATTGATTTCGTTCCAAAAAAACCTGAACTTACCTCCTCTGCCACCCAAATAATGAGAGGCTGTCGTATTCGCAGATAATTCATCATATTCTTCATCCAACATCATTTTTTCCAAGAGTGAACTCTTCTTTTCAGCGGAAGATGCAGCGGGGAATTCCAAAAACGGCTTTTTCACCAATTCTAAAATTATTTTTATTGTACAATCGAAATTGAAAATATTTTATAAAGTCTACAAATATCATACCTCGAGGTCGTAAATGACGCGTTTTTGCTGAAGAAGGCGCCGGCGGCGATGCTGATGCCATTCAAAAAATGTAAGACTACAAAAATTAAAAAAAGATACCTTGCTTTTGGTAGCTAGAGGTCTTAAAACTCCAAATATACGTCGTTGTTTTTTACTTACGATCAAAAGATCGATAATTTCGCGAATATTTTAATTGCTAATTCGAATCGATCCCAAGAATTGAAATTTGCTTTGTGACTGACTTTTATTTTTGTAATGTTTTCGACCAAACCAAGGTCAAAGAATTTTTTTCGTCGACAGGTTGGCGGGCCTCATAAAAATTAGCATAAATCGATAACTAGTCTGTATCAACGAAACATTGGCGGACGACCAATCGGCGCCCTCGACGGTGTAAAGTTTTTACAGTCCAGCCAATGGGAGGACAGAGAAAAAGCGGGTCGTGGTTTTTTGCACCGGCCATTTACGTTTTGTCATAAGCAGTCAGGAATAATTAGTCTGTGCGCAAAAACTGTCTGCTATTACGCGGAAAATCTTCGATCCGTTAAAAAGAATTTTTTTAGAAAATATTCAAGAGACATCGGTTTATTGAAAATGTCAAGCGCGACTTTAGTAGCGGATGTTGAATTTCATTCGCAGAAAAATTGTTTTATTCTTTTAGATAGTCCGATATCGGTAAAAATTCAGTATTATTCAAAACTTTTTAATAAAAATGCCTAGTTCCGGTTTCAGGGCGGAAATGATTTTGATGAACTTCAATATTTCGAAATAATTGGTCTCGGTGAAGTTAGACTAGGATCGTCTTTTGTGGCTGGTCGGTTGGCTCGTTCTGGTGGGAGTCGAAGCAGTAATGGCAGGTCGCGTGTGTTAATTAATGGCGTTTTCGCGAATTGTTTACGAATCAAAGATGGTGATCAGGTGAGAAATATTGACCGATAGCAATCGAGGAATTTGTTAATTGATCGAAATACGTGGCAAATTGATTCGATTTGTTGCATTTGCGTTTAGAAACATTTAAAATCGATCATAATTTGTAAATCTAGATTTGTAATTGTAATCAACTTGTGAAAATCAATTTTTTTTCGAGAAATAGGTCGATTTATGTGCTTTTTCAGATACTTATCGGTGCTATAAAAGAACCAAAACCGTGTTATTCAGTTGCGGCCGAACCAATTTCTTCGGACGATTGGGAAGTTGTGGTAAAATCGATCGTTTCTTCTTGCGTTCCTCAGTGCACTATGCAAATTTCAGTTTCACAATGCTCAGAAAATCGAAGAACAATTTCTGATTCAACTGCGATTGGTTTATATTGGTATGGAATTCCCGATTTGGATCGATGGCGGATATTGTCTGTTTTTGCGGTTAGGTGAGTAAAAAAATTTTTGTTGTTTTGATTGGACGACGTAAAAAAAAACGTCTTTTTTAGTCTCTCTGGACGCTGGTGGTGCCTCCTGCGGCCTCTTGATGGACGATACAGAGGTCACAGTTGCACCGAAAGTATCTGTCAAAGACTCGAAAGAGCAGCAGGAACAATTAACGAGTCAATCAATAAATGATCAGATAAATGATCAAGAATCGAAATCCCTGCTTCGCGGTGTCAAGTAATTGACTTTAGGGGCAAAATTTCTTATTCGGCGTAAAAATATCGTTGCTACATTCTTGATTTCACAATTTCAAAAATTGAAACGAACTAAAATTTAAAAATTTAATATAAAAAATCATTGAGATTTGATTTTTAATGATGTAATGAAAATTTTCGATTGATATTAAAAAATCTAAAATCAATTTTATGAGGTACTAAAATTTTGGATATTTTGACCCATTTAGTTGGTCCTCCTCCAGTTAAAAGAGGGCAATTATGAATTGAAATTTTAGGTATTTCGATTCTATTTTGGATAAGTTGAATCGATACACCGATATGGTCTTGTCCGAAACTAATCCAATTTTCATCGGTTATCCATTAATTATTGGCAATTGTGGCAGTGGAAGATCGACAATTGCTAAATCAGTGTGTGCAGAATTGAAAAAAAGAAGATCAGTCGCTTATGCTGCCATTGTGGAATGCAAATCACTCAAAGGTAAGGTTTTTGCATATTTTTTCTTCTTTTGTGTTGAAAAATGTAATTTTTAAAGGGAAAGCAGTAGAAAGTGTGGAAAAACGGTTAAAAGATCAAATAAATATGGCTATGGAAGCACAGCCAGCCATAATCGTTTTGGATGATTTGGATTGCCTATGTTCGTCGTGCTCTACAATGGAGCAGATCACGCCTGGAATATCCATACTGTACGAGAGGCTTAGTCGAAGTGAGTGGATGCTGTTGATTGAGGGAGCTGGGTCGTGGCCTAGCAGTTAAGGCCTCTCATGCTAGGGAGAGGGTTCGACTCCCGCCTGGGTAAAAAGTGATTGTCAAATATATTCCTTAGTTCTCGAGTGCTTGGCTAAGGATAGAGTATGACACGCCATGAGGGATAGTGGGTGTAGTGGGGACACGCAGCCCAGCATCGACCGACCCACCGATCCGGGCCCGATCGGTGGGTCGGTTCGGCCGGGTCGGTTTGGGGGAACGGACCCAAGCTGTGCGTCGGCCGGATCGGAATTTCGAATTCCCGCCAAAATTTTTTCTCTGGCGTCCAGTCTTGTCTTCATGCAGGCAGCTAGGATCGACGCTTCAACCCACTGGACTGGTCGCCCACGCATGACATCGACGTTTTTCTTGCAAGTGTCGACCTCACCCATCTTCTGTCCACATAGGAGCGCGGCTCATTTGGCTTGTGAGAGGTTGATTGGGGGGCAACCCTGACTGAAACACCTCATCAGTTTTATTCTGGCTGAAGACGTTAAATTAGGAAACCCGTTCTCAGAGAACTGGCTATGGGCGATTCACCAGGAATTCAATTGGAGGTGGAAGTGGTGCCCTCGATTGAGAAAACTGGTCCTAATTGCCAGTCGGGGCCTTCGTTCTTCCCCTCTATCATCCAGAAACGGCGATTCTGGCGCAGGATGCCCTCGGCGGTGATGCTCAATCGGAGCAGCTCCAAGTGAGGCCGCCAGAGGGAGCCTGCCATGAGAGTTGATCACCTCACACACTGCCGCACCCGTCATTATGACTGCTGCCTGGCAACTGGCAAAACCCATAGGAAATTGGGGCAGGTGGGGGCCCAGACCAAAAACATTTAAAAAGCTGTCCTCATACTGGCCACCTTCCACTCTCTCAAGTCTAGAAGCGAAACGGGATATTGTAGGTGCAGTTGGACAGTAAAAATTTGTGAAATTCTTCGCTGTCGCCTCAGACAGCATGAGGTAAGGGACGAGCACGTTAACTTAGTTAGTCCTAAAGTTCTCCTCCCTTGTCCTTTTTTCCGAAATCCGTCAGCCCCCACCTGCCTGACTGCGGGTGTCTGTTATCGATGGTTATCGATCAAAAAAGAATGTGCATCATGCCAGAAAACAAGTGAGTGGGTGCAATACAACGTTGGGTCGGGTGGATCGGGTCGGTTGGAAAACTACGCGAAGGAATCCGAAACCAGAGAGGGGTCGCCCATGTAACATTCCTGGGGCCAAACGGCTACTGTTATGCTAATTTTGGAGAAAATGACCAGGTTTGACTGCGCCCTCCTGCCTTGACTCGGGCAAAGTCTAGACTCCTCTCATAGTCATCAAGCTGAGTCCAAGACCCCAAGTTTTGACCTGACCCTCCGTCGGCCTCGCCCACTAGACTTGGGGCCATTCATAAAGGTCGACCGCACAAAATCTCGATTTTTTTACCCCCTTCCCCTGACCGCATGCCGACCACTTCTCGTGAGCCCCCTCCTCAAAAATGGCCGGCCACTTCAGCCATACTCCCGCCCCCCTCAAAACGCATTTTTGTGAAATGTTTTTGTGAAACTGGGATCACCTCACATACTGGGTGAGATGGAGCTTCGGCTAAGCTTAGGGACCTTCCCGGCTTGTGTTCGAGGACAGTTCCCAATTCTCTGCCCCTTGGGTGGGCGTCCGCCATTTGACAGTAGCATGGGTGTCGCCCAGAGCCAGATGTCCAAAGCCAGCGACAAGCTACTAAACTGCCGTCCTCCGTCGGAATAGAACATCGGCCTCCCAGTCAGGGTTGCGGGCTAGCAAGGCGGATCAACGCCCTCAACCAGCTGAGCCATCGCCTTCTAAGTTTTTCGTTTCGGATCAGATGCCATTCCAGTTGGGAAAAAGAGTCCCGATGAACCCGAAATTGCATTATCGAGAATGAGCAACCAGGGAGAAGAGAAGACAGAGGTTTTGAAGGGTTGAGAAGGCACTACTGTCGAAGATAAAAGGTGTTTTTTGTCATCAAAAGTTTAAAAATTTGTTTTGGTCGACCATTGGCTGTTACCCCTCCCCCGGCCGCACCTGACCACTTTTTTGCTACCCCCGCCCCCCGGCTGCGATCGACATTTATGGATGTGTAATAGGCGGAATAGCCCTACATTGGAGAAGATACCGGGGGGGGGGGAGCGGATGCCCTCAAAAACTCTCCAGGCAGGTCACCTAGTCGTTGGTGCCTTGGACATCAACCCGACGGGTTTCAGCCTCGCCTGGAGGAGCGTATCGACTGGCCAACGAAGGCAACTGATACGCTGTATGTGTCGGCCAGGCAAGGAGACCGCATACTGCTCCGTGCATAAGGCGGCCAGTTAAGGCAACTAGATACACTACCTTCTCCACAGGCCAAACACACCTAGTACAGATGACCCCCAGTGGGAGTCGAGCTGAGGTGAGTCAAAGACACTCTGCCAGGAAACCAGAACTGTTCTTCCCAGTATTGACCTGCGGTGCAAAACTGTCAGAATGCCCCGACTAGAAAGCGGACCCGCTGTGTATGACCTACGTGAGGCCGAGAAGACTCAGGCAGGGTTCATTCGAGTTTGGAAAAGTGAAAAGGTCAAGAAATCCAAGAATTGTATAGAAAACCTGGGGAAATTGGAATCTTTGACCCAAAATCAAGGAGAACTGTGAAAAGTTGGATTTCACAAATTGTGAAAATCATTTGCCTGGAAAAATCAGGCAAAATCAATTTTCACTTCTTTTATGAACCTTGAAAGAGTTTGTCAAATTTTTAGGCCCGACTGAGAATTGTACCTGGGCCCATGGCCTGAGTTCTCTCGTTTCTTCCATAATATTTCACTTGTCGACAAAGAAACTTGAATAAGCCAACTATAATGTATACACCAACAATTTCCTTGAACCCCGAGAGGGAGTCGAACCCCCCCGTGAATCGTCATTTCACGTTTCCTGTTCTGCAGAATTGCAAAAACCCGCATTATTGCATGGATGATGATCCATGTGCGGGTTCGACCCCCGTTCGGGGTGGAACTTTTTAATTTTTATGTTAGCGTAGTAGGTTAGGCCAGGAGACAGTCCATGCAGAATCGAATGCTGTATTAGTGCTGCTGTCCGCGAATGTTTTACTGTGCGGGCTCGATTCCCGCTCGGGGGTACAGTTTTGGATTTTTCTTTTCTTTAAAGAATCTGAGTATCAAATTTGAGACTGAAATTTTGACCTAAACGATCGATCGATCGATCAATATCTCAGGACTAGTTTCATTCCAGTGCTGGCAAATTTGATCGCGGATATTCGACATAAGCGGAATCGAATTTTATTTTTGGCCACGTCAGTATCGTTGAAGACATTGAATACGTATTTGGTGGCACCACGGGGGCATCGATATTTCGATTTAATGGCGGAAATACCTGAGTTGGATTTGGTAAGATTTGTTCCACCATTATTAAAACTTTCAAAAAATTTTGGGTGGTTTGGAATTTTTATTCTGGAAATTTAAGAATTCTCTAAATTTTTTTAATTTAAGAATACTCGTCGTGATATTATCGATCGATTAATGGGTTATGGTATCTCGAATAGTGGGACTCCAAAATCGATAATTTCATGGGCATCTAAGCGAACTGATGGATTTGTGCTCGCTGATTTGGTATGCCTTCTGGAAAGGACGTTGGTGGCGTATGAGTCTCGTTCAGGTAAGTGCAAGGTGCTGTGCTCGAGTGGAGATACGAGTAGATTTTGTGATTTAGATGATGGAAATGAGGGCATTTCCATTTCGGACTTGAAGACGGCTTTGGATGGATTTGTGCCCATGGCATTGAGCGGTGGTGGTGGGAAAGGGGTTGTGAAAGACAAGGATTCGATGGCCAGTTTCGAGAATATTGGCGGATTGAACGAGGCGAAGACTATGTTGGAGAAGGTTTTGCTGTTGCCGACCAAGGTGGGTCTTAATTGGGTGTACCCCAGCGACAGTGGTGTAACATTTTACACTCTGGCGAAAGTTAAGTTTCGTTACTTTGCGCTGGCCACGTATGAAAGACAAGGTGTAAAGAATCCTTGCACAGTTCTAAATGGAAAGTCGAATGCCTTGAACAGACTATGTTGAGCCCAGGGTCAGTACTCGGGTCTTGCGATTCCACGACCAGTAGAAAGATGCCGACTTATTTTCAGTCTATATATATCCATAAAATGAGCACTGATGTCCATGTCTTTTATGGGTGGTACAATTGGCTAGCAGCTCGACTAGTAACCCAGCGACTGGGGTTCAACTCCCACTCAGGGCACAAGTTTTGCGTGTGTATCTCGAACTCCGCAATTTGTGAAGGCTCTTCTGTGCTCTGTGTTTTTCATACGTTTGGCAGCTGTAATAGAAAGAATTGAAACTGAATTTCAAGATCAATCGCGATTTATATTGGGACCTTGAGAAACAGCAGGATCTGTAACATGCAAAAACTTTAGTTCTGAGTGGGAGCCGAACCCGTGTCGCTGGGTTCAGTTCAATGATTTGACACTAAGCTAACGTATGAAAAACGAAGTATAGTAGAGCCTTAACAAAGTGCGGGGATCACAATCACACACAAAACGTGTGCCCTGAGTGGGAGTCGAACCTGTGTCGCTGGGGGGACCTGTCGAGCATGCTAGCCATCCACAGTACATTCATAAACTAGATGCAAATGACGAATTTTCTAGATGTTTCTCGATTGAAAGCGTTGAAATATCTTTTCAGTCGTAGAATTGCTGGATTTCCTCTAAAAGTGATCCTGGGCTAAACAAAGATCATTTTAAGGATTTTGATTTGCATGGTATTGACCTTTGGGGGGGGGGGGTAATGCTAGGGTCCTTACCTTTGGTGTTTCACTGATAGTGTCGGACGGAAACGATCAACCTATCGCTAGCATGTGTAAAAGACATGCTTTTCTTCAAATTTTGAAAATTAAAAATGGCAAGAAATTTGCCTGAGCATCACGTGTATGCAGTGCACTTTTTTTAGTATTCGAAAGTATTTTCGACTCTCCCAATTCGTCTGCCACGTGGCGTGTTATTGTACGGGCCATCGGGATGTGGCAAGACGTTGCTAGCGGCTGCAGTGGCCCGAGATTATAACCTGAACTATATTCATATTAAGGTAAGGCCAGTGATTGTGCCATCCCTGGAATATGTCTGCAAACATTTGTTTAGGGTGCGGAATTATTGTCCAAGTATATCGGTGCTAGTGAACATGGTGTTCGGGATACGTTTTTGAGGTAAGTAGTGGGTGGCGGATGGTGGGTGTGGTGAGAGTGCTTGTTTTCCAGAGCGAAATCGATGAAACCGTGTTTGGTATTCTTCGATGAGTTTGATGCCCTTGCGCCGAGGTGAGTCATGTCATACTTTATCCATAGCCAAGCACCATAAGTCTCACTCGAGGGCGAAGGAACACATAATTGACAGTCATTTTGTACCGAGGCGGGTGTCGAACCCTCCCCTGTAAGTGCGCACCCAGCGTGAGAGGCAGACGCCTCAACCCGCTAGGCCACGACTCCGGTCCCGTAGTTTCTTAGCACCTAGGGTTGCGGGACTTGGTTGTGTGGGGCTCATTGTTTATGTGTGAATTTGTGTACAGAATAATAAGGGTAGGTCCGTGAGGGGTCACGATCCCTTGACCCTCGGTGACTTGGTGGGCAATCATTGGTCCAAGTGGAGCCACAGTGCCTTGAGTGCATCAATGGGGTATACACTGACCCAAGACAATTCCTAAGCATTGGAAAGCGGTTTGATCTACAGTGAATTCATGAGGATCAGTGTTGGACCTTCAACCGATCTATTGTAGACACACCAAAGGATCCACGGTGGCCTTCACTTGGACCTATACGAGGGCCGACCCCACAGCCTTGAAGGACCTGTGCTCTTGTGAATCCCACAGGGCTCTGCAACGGCACTGGTTGACACCCCACAGGATCCATTGCGGCCCTCATTAGGACCTACGATGACCGACCTCACAGCCTTGAAGGGGCCTGTAATGCATGCATCAGGCGATACACCACGTCTGATGATCCCTGCAGGACTCTGGCGCACCAAGTCCATGACAGTTGTGCAGGACATGGGGCAATACACGACATATGAAATGAGGTTTTTAGGAGAGGCCACGACAGTACGGGGGTGACGGACAGGGTGGTCAATCAGCTGCTGACTGAACTGGATGGTGTGGAAAGCTTGGAAGGTATGCTCATCTGGCGTCTGCTCTATAATCATTCTGTCTTATCAATGTTGTTTCAGGCGTCTTCGTCCTGGCTGCTAGCAGTCGACCAGATTTGATCGATCCCGCATTACTCAGACCTGGTCGAATTGACAAGAGGGTGTATTGTGGTCTACCACCGGAGGTAAGCATTAATCGTATCAAAAACTGGAGGGTGGAGTGGGAGTCGAACCCTCTTGAGATTAAGAATACATGCAGTATGAGAACTTGGGGTCCAGGTTCAAATCTCACTGAATGCATTCGGTTTTGATTGCTTTTGTGCCGCATGAAAACTCTAGAGCCCATGGAATTCAAAAGGTGCATATAAACTTGGGGCTTGAGTGCAGGAGTGAGCAAGAGGCATGATCTGTACAAAGAACGAGGTAAGGTGTTGGCAAGTGTGCTGGGGTAATGATGTACAGTACTAGAACCCTGGTGATGTGGGTGGGCCTCTACTGGGCTGATCATTGGGTGCATATAAAATTGTTGATTCCAATGAGGTGGGGTGGGACTTGGGTCAGGTTTGTATCAGCTGTAAGTTTCAAGCTAGTGGGTTAGGGTAAATCCTGTTGCCGCCATCCTCCAGCTGAGTATCCTCACTTTAGACCGAACGACTCGACATACTCAAGAAATTGAGCAAACCACTCAAAATGGGCCAAGATGTTGATTTGGTCGTTTTATCAAAAAGAACTGAATCGTTTTCTGGTGCTGATTTGAAAACGGTTTTGTTGGATGCACATTTGTTGGCAGTGCGCGAAGCAATGGCGACGATGAAGCAACGTGGGGAGATGGTTGAGGAGGGACGAATTATGCAAGGACACGTGGACAGTGTCTTAAAATCATTGAAGCCATCGGTATCCGCCCAAGAAAGACGAAGGTTCGAAGAATTGTAAGTTCCAATTATGTTATCGCTATAAATGGTAAGTATTCTGTCAAATTTTGTCAAAAATTTATTTATTTTAGGTATCGTAATTTTGGTGGCGATTTGGAGGAAAATGTTATGAAATTTTATCAAGAAAATGTAGGGAAGCGTGCCACATTAGCATAGGGTCATTGTATAAGGGTTATTGTTGGTGGAATTGAGTTTGGAACAAGTCCTAGATAAGGAGTCCATCCCTTGAAGGGTATACTGTAGGTGGTATTGAGGTGGCTAGGAGTATCCCCCGGCGACTTACCGTAATCAAGCGGTCTTTTGAATGGTCAACAAAACGGGAATTGTGTGGCATTGCGTCCGATTTTCAATAATGCATGCAAATAGCCGTTCGGCTGTTTGTACGAGACTAGGCCATGTAAGGGCCGATTCAATTTCTATCCAACTTCTTATTTCATCAAATCGTGCTCGCTTTTCGTCTTCCCCCACGCGCCTGCATCTTCCGGGGCCTCGGCTCCTAACGAGGCGATCGGTCGAAGGACGGGGCGGTAATAGGCCTTGAAAACACTTAATTTCCACACTGTCCCCCTTTCGGCCACGAGAAGATTGGTGAAAAGTAATTGAAAGAATCTAATCGTAGGAATAGGAAAAAGCTGATATTTTAGAAATTTTTGTGCTAGGAAATTGGTTTATATCCTAATCGAATGGTAATCAAGAAAGGAAACCGTAATTTACTCTATGCCCATATGTAAAAGGGATAGAGCAAGGTCGTCTTGCGCATGCTATTTTCCAACTATTGACGTCAAAATGAAGCAAATGCAATATGCGCATTGAGTAAAAATGCCAATGGCCAAGTGCGCCTTTAATGGATGCTATGCACGAAGAAGGCCGTGTTTGTGCACTGCCTATTCACACAAGGGTACTACCCATTTTGTGCCTGCTTAACACTTTTCGAGTGCCTTCAATGCCTTTTCGATTCGTGTCCTGCCTAAAGTGCTACCAAAACGTGTTGATCTCATGCTCGCCTGGCTTACTGTAACCGCTGTAGGCGGACTCTGTGCAGAGGCAGTGTTCAGATACAGCGGTTATCACATAAAGCAGTGACAGAACACTGGTGCACTCATTGACTAGACGACAGGGACACCGACTTCATATTTTCTATACTGTGTCTAAAAATTCATCGCTAATCGCTAAAAACTTCGTATGCGTTGAATGTAATAAGTTAGCCGTGCGAGCTTAAAATCCTGCCAGACAAAGATCTAGAACAAAATTTGACGACTTGTGATATTCGGTGAGCCTAAGCAGCTTGTTACGCTATGATGAAGAACACTGGTATTGATGTGCACGGCTTATTTATTATATGTGGCTAACACACTGATGACTCATTTTGTGATAACACAATTTATATAAACTCATCTGTGATTTTTCATTTTGATCATGAGTCAGGCATCATCCACAGAAAATTTGAGATCCGTAGAGGTTTCTCTACCGGCACACATTTCATCCTTAAGGGTTTTCCGTTTTCCTGTTAGCCGTGCCTATCAGATGTCTTGTATGTTAGCTAAAGGTCCTTTTTCTTGCAGTCATAGCTCACGAATGAAGCTGTCTAATAACGGCAACATTCTGCTACTCATCCGACTCACGATCAGCAAATGTGTTTCAAGCCGCACGGCTAACATGAAAACAAACAAAACACATGCCTTTAGCGGGTATCGAACCCGAGCCTCAGGTTGGCGTTGAAACCGTCAAGATACTCATGCTCCCCAAACCTGCTGCTCTGCCTATTCTTGTCATCGAGCATTTATAGCGCACTATGCCAGATGTGGTGCACCTGCAGCGTCCACTTTCAAAGTCAGTGAATTGTTCCACCCAGAATCACACACTGCAGAACACAGCAGTCCCTGTTCCTTGCACATCGTTGAATGCGGGTGCGCATGATCAGGTTGCTTCCACAGGGCCCGGGTCGTGGCCTAGCGGGTAAGGCGTCAGCCCCTCACGTTGGGTTCGCACTTACAGGGGAGGGTTCGACTCCCGCCTGGGTATGTTGACTGTTAAGCATGTGTTTCTTTAGCCCTCGAGTGCTTGGCTGGATGAGCTATGACATGACAGGACAGGGTGGGATCTATCTGGCAGCGTTGCATCACTTGGTTCTAGTGGCTGATACACCTCAGCAGGACACAGGCTGCAGCTGCTATCTTCATTTTAGACTGAACGACTTGACATCCTCAAGAAATTGAGTAAGCCACTCAAAATGGGCCAAGACGTTGATTTTGTCATTTTATCACAAAGAACTGAATCATTTTCTGGTGCTGATTCGGAAACTGTTTTGTTGGATGCACATTTGTTGGCAGTGCGCGAATCAATGGCGATGGTGAAGCAACGTGGGGGGGGGGGGGATGGTTAAGGAGGGACAACACTGAACAACTTACGTAAACCCCACACGCCCCCTTTACTTTACACTACTTTACACACACACACGAGCACACTGTATTTACACAGGCAACCATGCCATGTGCAATACTCCTCACACACACACACGATCAGTATGCCAGTATCACCCAGCACCAGGACTGTGATGACACAATGCTCAATTGCAATCATTGGAAACTTATTTTCTCAGCCCCTCGAATCGGACGCAATGAAGAAAATATGCCCACCTGTTGCATTTTTCCCATCACTCTATTGACGTGTATTGTGCGGACCCAAATCCGACATGCCCATAGACGCGTCCTAAATTGACCGCGCACAATACACGCTCGAACAATGGAGAATAAGAAGGAAAAGATTGGCGTTATTCTTTTGCTCGTCGTTTATTGGCCTCCTAGTAAATAGGAGAAGAAAAATAGGCGTCATGAAAATGTACAGCCATATATGGACAATCGAGGGAAAAAATGAAGGGGAGACCAAGAAAACGGGCCCTAGGCATTGGAATAATATGAGCGTATTATTGGGCATTATTAGAAGAGACCTATTCGCCCATTCAACCCCCTCGGCCGGATGGTTGGAGACAATCAGTCTGGCTCGTTCACTCTTTCCCACCACGTGCAAGATTGTGGTCGGGTCCACGGTCAAATGGCCCAACATGATTGGCACATTGTCTCCCCCTCTTCTCATCGTTTCCCCCTTCACCTCCTCAACAATTCGCCCAGTCGACCGTGCTCATATCTATTCACCAAAAAAGGAAATGCTGGTCAATTTCTAAGGAGTCCCTTATTAGCTGAAAAGAGAGGTGGTGGCAAAATTTTTATTGAAAATGACATTTCTTTTTCGAGCTTTCTTTTCATTTCGGACCCCTTAGCAGTGAGAAAATGAGTCTAGAAGATTTTATGAAGAAAATGCTAGGAGACTAAGAAAAGCATTTTTCTTTACACCTTTTTAATAGGCTCAACATTTTCAATATCTTTTTGTTATAAGCCATCAAAAATTTTTAAATTGACAACATCTGAATGCCCTTTCTTGACATTTTCTTCTTCAATATATAAAATCTAAAAAGGTGCATTCAAGCATTGATGACATTTTGACTTTTCTATTATGCATCCATAACGAGATATAAAATGAGTCGACTATGACTTGTTGACCATCGAAAATTACAATACTAAAGCCTAGTCAATTTGAGTTTAGAAATTTCAATAGAAATAGAACTTTTCACTGGAGAAGAGAAAATTCATGCCAATTTGTCACATTTTACAATTGCAAACCTTTTATATTCGGATTTTCTAATAGAATTCATAATTGTGCACTTTCACTTTTACACACGACACATATGTACAGTCATAATTAAGTGACTTAGGTCTTCGTCTTTTCCTCAAACAGGATAATGGTATGAAAAGAAGACAATGCCGAGTGTGTGTACTTTGTTGACTCGCTTACTGTAACCGCTGCTCCAACCGATATGATGCTGAATTTACTAATTTTTCATTCCATCTGACGCTTTTTCGTGTCTCTATGCATCTGTAGCTCATATGCAAGAAAAATTGATCCGCATTTTTCAAAGCAGTTTAGTGGACCACAAATTTTATTTTAACATTCCTTTTCTTTTTCTTATATGCAACATTTTTTTTGAATTCTCGCTAAAATCTGCATGGTGAATGTGCAGTAGCAAGGCCAAGGTGGGATGTGGAAACAACTTGCCTCGTAAAACCTTGTGTAAAATTCAAACTTTGAATTCCCGCGCGTTGCTTGTTATAGCACAGCGACCTATATGAAGCAGGTTGGCGTGGGTGCGCGCAACTTTTGAACTAGACGATGACACATATTTTTCTGTTTTTATGTCCGTGTTCACGCCTCGGATTTTGTATAGTCCTTCAGCACACAGTGAAATTCGGCCTTTCCATTGTTCTAAATAGGTCGTGGTGCCATAGGAAACAAAGCGCGGGAAGTTTAAATTTTTATGACCGAAATTATAAGCGCACATTAAAAAATCTTTAAGTTCCGCATATTTTTACGAATTTTATCTGCGATGGAGTAGTTAGTTTCTTTTTTTTTAAAAAAAATTTTTTTTTTTAAAAAGGAAAGGTAAGAAAGTAAAGGGGGGGGGTCGGCCCCCCCTAGATCTAATGTTTTTTATTTTTTCCACATTTTTCTCTGATCGTGGCAAGGCTAATAAAACGTATAAAAATAGGGATTTACTCCCCAGGGTAGGTTGAGGTGTTTTGACAGATGGTTTGGTTTCTGGCTAATTACACAAGCATTTCTTTCATTTTCCCTTTTCTCAAAGACTTATTCCGCTCTATTGTACTTGAACATAAGCTTATATTGTTCAAGGAAAAATAGGAGAAACCAGTTTTAGCAATTTTATTTCGCTCGATTACATTCGAATCGGCCACGCGCTCGTCGAAGCTTTTCAACATATAAATTGTATAAAAATTGTTTTCAGTTAAAGCCTTAAGCGAAAATTGACGAGGTTAATCGAGCTAGAAAATGTCAAATTCACACTCGCCCAAGCGTATCCACCTCTTTTCACAATTCTCACCCCGCCTAACACCTCTTTCCACTGTTAACGCCCATTGAATAAACTTTATTCATCAAAGCAGAAAATAGTTCTTTAGTTTTTCCACAATTCCTTCTAAAAACTTATTCAGATTTTATATATGCACTGATAACACGCTTATCACTCCTTATCAGCACATGTTCATTAATTTCTGTGCTTATCACCAACGTTTTATACCGATAAAATTTTCGATAAAATCACTGAAATCGATCAAACTGTAAGAGCGAGCTGTGCGATCGATCAAACTGTGATAAGAGTGTTATCAGTATAAAGCTTTAGTGATAAGCAGTGATAAGCGCGTTATCAGCGCGAAAAATGACAAATCAGTTCTCATTTATATTTCAAATTTTTACAAAAATTTCATTTTTTCTCTTTCCCTTTCCAATCTAGTCCCCATTTGAGTTTCCTGTCTTTGATTGTTTATTTTATGTTTATGTCTTCAACAAAAGTGTGAATGTGTCATTTATGGAAGGCCAGGCGAGCGCTATGTTGACAATGGGTACAATCGAGTTGGCAAACTGGTCCAGCACTGACACACCAAACCGCCCTTTCTCACTTGCCTACTCGTTGAATAAGATAAACTTTTTATTATTTCATAGCCTAAAAATTCATTTTCGCGCGTATACTTTTTACTCACGGCTATAACACATTTATGATGTGCATACGCGCAGGGTCGGCTTTTGTATTCGTATTGTCAATATTCAAGGATAAATCTTTTGTTATTCGCTATTCGTTTTTCATCCGTTCAATTGTTCTGGCACAACGTTTTATGCACGATCGTGAAGGCTTGAGCCAAACTCGGTGGGACGAGGGTATGGATTACCATTTACGGCCATTGTGTCCTCTACAATGAGGATGGATAGACGCATGGGAATTGTGAGTGGAGGGAAACATATTGAGCGTGCCCATTGTTCAATGCCATTCTTCGAACCTATGACAGGAAGTGGACTCGGAAAATGCACCTGTTTTTATTTTCCTTTGTTATAGTTTCCTTTCCTCAATAAAACTTTTAACATGCAAAGAATAAGAGGGATTTTGGGAGAACAGCGAGAAGAAAACTAGTTATTGCATCAATTTCACAATATCAGTCCCTATCATACTCGCATATAGTTGGTGCATTGAAAAAGGCGTTATCAGCTTATCACTGAAACAATCCCTATCACACTAGCTTATCAAAATGTGATCCAAATTTCTTATCACTGTTATAAAAACAAAAATCCATTATCACCTTGTTTTCAAAACTTGAAGTTTCTTATCAGTCCTTATCAAAGTCACTCCTAATCAACTTGCTTATCGACGTGTTATCGCACAATTCTTGTCATTGTTCAAAAAAACAAAAAATCTGTTATCACCTTGTTTAAACTTTTCGAATCATTTTTTATCAAAGTCGAAAACAATCTGCCGCATCGCTCTATGTTTGTCTTCTCTAAAACAGTTTTGTCATTAGCACGACCTGCTGCTGCTAATCAGTTTTATTGTTTTCGCAAGAAAAACAAGCCTGTGTTTTCCTACTGTAACTAAAATCTATCGTCACCTTTGATGGCTAATCAGCCGATTGTTCCAAAGCTCGAAGATGTTTTCAAAAAGTAAAGGCTTAAGTGGGAGTCGAACCCCTTCATCTGTAGACACGTGAGCTAGGTTACTTTGACTTTGAATCTATTTTGCAGCTATCACGCCAAAAACTAAGGGTCTGAGTGGGAATCGAACTCGCTCGTGTGACAATGAGGGACTCTAAATATATTGTACTCTACAGCAATTCAAAAAATACAGGCATCATTGGAAAGCGAATCAGCTGATCTGACAATGTAGGATGATGATCGATATCTTCGAGATTTTGTCAAAAAGTAAACGTTCTAGAAGGGTTCGAACCCCCTCATCCGTAGATATGCGGCCACTTCTAAGATTACCCTGGCTTCAAATCCATTTTCGAGCTATCATGTCGAAAACTGATGGGTTGCGTGGGAGTCGAACCCGCTCGTCTGACAGTGTAGCTACTCGTGAGATAACCCACATTTTTCGACATGAGATCAAGAGTGAAGGTTTGAGTGGGAGTCGAACCCCCTCATCTGCAGACATGTGCCTTCTTCTGAGATTACCCTGGCTTAAACTCCATTTCGAGTTTTCATGTCAAAAAAACTTGGGCTGAGTGGGAGTCGAACCCGCTCGTCTGACAGTGTCGTCACTTGTGAGATAATCCATATTTTTGGACTATGCGAAATCTAGTCAAAAAGTAGAGTTGAGTGGGAATCGAACCCCCTCGTCCGACAATATTTTCAACCTGCCCTTTTTTACATTATCAAGACACTAACTCCCCATCATCAGAAAAACTTAAATTCTTGACACTTTTGAAAAATATTTTTCCAAACTAAAAACATGTCAGTAAGTTAATTTTCTCACATTTGTCTTATTTTCTTATCTAATGAGCGATGGTTTAGTAATTTGAATAATTCTTTTACCGCCATTTTCGTATTTTGTCAACGACACTAGATCTAGGAGGCTCATTAGGGAGTCCCTAGCCGAGCCCCTCCTCGACGTGTTGTCAGGCTTGATAGGGCGTAGAAGAGAAAACAAACGGGTGTATGTCCAGCAAATTATGCTTTCTTGGCGCGTATCGTCTAACGAACCCTTCAGTGGGCGCAGAGACGTTCTTGTCTCAATCAACGCTTTTGCTCGTCCAAGCGATGATGAAAGAGAAAAGAGGCCTTCTATTCTCTTTATAAGGCTTCTTCTCTGTTCTAACGTTAATAAAATTTTCTCTATTTTCCGCTTTAACACGCCCCTATTTGGGGCCTCGATGATGAACAATGCTTCGTTTGGACTCCATTTGTTCCACGTCTCGCGCCTAATCGCTTTTCGCCATCACATACCGTACCCCCCCTCCCCCCCCCCCCCCCCCCCGAGGTCGGGCCAACATAGGAATGGAAGCCACGGCAAATCCGTTTGACCCGTAGACCAGGCCATTTATCCTTTGCCTAAATAGGCGACTCGTTGCACTTTACACCCTCCAATAAGAAAGCCATAAAAGGGCAGCGGCAGAACACTCACTCACTTTGTCATTGGGCCGAACTGCGGGGCGCCTGCTCGTCTCCGAATGAGTAGACGGCGTGGCGGCACGTAGAATAAAAGCCAATTCTTCTTTTTTTCGCACGCGGTCAAGACCAAAAGGTAAGAAAAAGAAAACGATGCCATTATGCACCTGCGCGCAGGTCAACCCCAAAAAGGAGAGGATCGTCTTTGATTCCCTTTTTTTCTTCTTACGCTCCGACGATTTTTGGTTATTGCCTTTTATGGTTTGTTTGCGTGATGTCTAAGGCGGCTTTTCTTTTCTTCGCAAATTCTTGCCGTCTATTTTTTGGACAAAAGGAAAGGGCATAGCGTGAAATCGACACCGATTCCGACGACGACCCTGGCCCTGAATCCGTGCGAAAGTTCCATACAATTCATTCAAAATATAAAACGCGCCTATTTTTAGGATGTACAATAGAATAAAAGGACGAAGAATGGCCTTTCTTCTCTTATGGTTTAATCGAGCGGAAAAACTTTTTTCTCTCCCTTGCCATCCTTAACACGCAAAGACGAGCAGACACGACCTGCACGCCTGTTCAATAAATCGTAAACACTCAACTTTACAAGCCGTCAAGGTGAAAAGAGAAATTGCAAAAAACACCGTTCTCACGCCTTTTTGAATCGAAAAATCGTCAACTACGTTATCTATTCATGTTGTAGAGTGTGGAAAAGTTAACGCTAGTTTGCCATATTCACGCCTAGTGCACCTTGTTTGGCCAAGGATGAATCGACAGTTTTTTCTCTCTTTTCTAACAAGAAGATTGCATGCACCTGACTGCCATTTTAGGAGATTGATCATAAACGTCTGGGCCGAGGATGAGAATTGGCAATTTTCTTTACACTTTAAACCCTATTCTTGTGCCGGGCGTACAGTATACGTTAAAGGGCGCGCGTGAATGGGTCGAGATTTCATTACAAACAAGCCCCATAGACAAGTTTACAAAAGGGCTCTCCCTCTTTCCTTTTAGGGACGACTGACGGGTGACAACAAAGTTAGTGGGCGAGCATAGAATATTCCCACCATATAAAGCCGCCTTGGTCAGAGAAGGGGTAGTTTTTATGAAAAGGAGATATTTGTACAAGCGTAGCCGAACCAGTGAGTACACGGCTCAAACTATTGTCGGCCTAGCCTTTTTCAATCCACCAATACAATGACCCATCAAAAATGACTTTTAGTCGCGTTTATTGTGGTTAAATTACACTTTAAACGCAATGCCTTGTTGGCCAGTCGCTATAGTAGCTATTGTGGAAATAGAAAAACGGTTTCTCTTCACAAAACTAGATATGCGAAAAAGTCACCAAATTTTCTACCGGATTCTCGACCATTTTTCATAACTTTCACCCGCCTCATTCGCACATGGCTGAACTATAACTCGGCAAAACTTTGAGGTGAAAAGAATATAACGCGTCCTATTTCCAGGCTACACCCCCTGCCATTGTTCGATTGACATTCGGCCAGACTCGACGGGGCTATTTTTTCGGGGGGAGGCAATATAAAATTGAATCTCTAATTTTAAAATACATAACAAAAGCCGGTTTTGTCATTTTATATAAATAATTTCTATTCTTTTCGATTCTGGCATTCGAACAGAAGAGAACAAAAGCGAAAATAATTATATTTTATGATTAGCAAAAATTTTCATAACTGAATTTGGAAATTCATGTTTACTGAAACATTTAAAAAAGATTTTTTGATTTCAATGAAACATTTTGAAAGAAATCGTTTTTTCGGAAAGTCAGAATCAGATAAATACCAGATTTATGAGACTTCAGAAAATTCAAAAATTTTAAGGAATTCTCAAATAAAATCTGCCCAGCGTCTGCAACTCACAGTCAGACAGAAAATCCAAGCTTTCAGAACCTGCTGAAAAATTCACAAATCCAGCACACTAAACAAAAAAATTCATTTTGAAAAAATATGCAGGCTCTGAAAATTCAAAGAATTGCCGTAAAAGTTGCATGATTTTATTACTTTATGGTTGGATTACTAAAATATTGATTTTTCTCAACACGACCTTGAATAGGGGAGCAGATTTTTTCAAGGTCTCACCTCAGTCTGGCATTGTGTTTAGACAAGGGCGCATGAACAAAAACCCCCCATTCGCCACCTGGTCGCCCATTGATCAAAATGATTGATAAGATATTTGCCAACAAATCGACTCGTTTCTTTTATAAATTGCCTCTAATTGACTACTGCAATTTTCATTTTACATCAAAAAATTTTAGTATCGTGCGAAAACTTGTTTCCATGATTTTTTCAATCTGCATGTAAAATTTGCTCTCATCTCGTCCATAAGAAACTAGAACGTTTTTTTTACTATACTAAGCGCATAAAGCAATCAAAAAATCGCCGATACAAGAAAAAAAACCAATTTTATGCGAAAAAACCACAATTTCACTTTTTTACAAGATCTTGAACATTGCCCTTGTTTAGAACTCGCAAAGTACAAATTATGTTTCTCTACATTTTACATAAAGTGAAAAGAGATAATCGTAGATGAAGACAAAGAAAATGGTGAAAATTAAATGAATCTCAACATTTTAGTTGGCTATTGAAAATTGTATGAATTTGAGGAAAATTGTTTTCAACGAAAAGCACAATATTCTCTTCGATTCAAACTACTTTTACAATTTCGACCGGGTTTTTATTATGAAAGGAACAATAGGGTCTCTAGTCTATTTATAATCTAGTCTCCATTGCCCTTATGAGGACATGATTTCAATGCATCCTTTTTCCTAAGGATTCCTACTTCCCCCCCCCCCCCCCCCTACCTTGCCCCTACAGACCCCTGCTCCCTTTCGTGACCAAAGCAGAACGGGAGTTTTTCTCTTGGAAAACTGTACAAATGATGAAAAAAAGAAGGAACTGACAAATTCGAAAAAATGCGGGAAACCTGAATTTAAAAGATTTATGAACGGTAAAACTGTTCTTTATTCATCAGAGCTCGATAACTTTGGAATGCGGGAGAAGAAAAAACCTCGACGCGATGCAAGTAGGTGAATAAAAATAATTTACAAAATTTGATAGCGTAAAGTCGAAATTGTAAAGTCAATTCAAATTAGCAGTATTTTTCTCCAAGGGCCAGAATCGTTTGCGAATCGACAAAAAAAATCGCGCCTTATCAATCTGACTTAATCTATTTGACAAAAAGCAAACAGAAAAAACGAATTGGTGCTCGAATAAAGCTAAGAAAGTACAAAAAAACGAACAACATTCAATTTCATACCGATAAGTCCCAAAAATTGGAATTGATATGATGATCATTTCCTTATCAGTTTATCAGTGGCTGATTAAATGGCAGCCGCTGGTGATGCGTGTTGCTGATAAGAATTTGGGGCGGCCGCATTTGCCGCGGCTGCCATCATGGCCAGCGATGAGTGATCAGCGAACATTTGATGATAAGCGGCCAAAGCGGCCGAATTTCCTGCCGCCGCGGCTCGTTGGAAGTCGTGTTGAGCTTGTTGTTGATAAGCGGCCGCGTAAGGTGATAAACCGGTTTGGCCAGCCGAATTGGCGGCTACCGCGTTCGCCGCCGATGAAGCCGCGGCGGCGGCGGTGAAAAACGAAGGTGCCGGGGGTGGATAAAGTCCGTAAAAGGGCCCCGTGGCCGCGGCGAAAACATCGACGGCGCTCAGTTTACACGCCGCATCGGCCAACGATCCGGCGGCCGACGGATGATAGAATCCGGCTCCGGTCGCCGCCGGTCCACCGCCAACCGCCATCGGAGCAACCATGGATCCGGGTCCGCCAGCACCGGTCGCTGCCGAAGGTAAGAAAGCGGCCCTCAGAGTGGGAGATAAGCCCAGGGGGTCGGTGTGGGTGGGCATGCAGGGCACGCTAGCGAATGGATATTTGCCATCTTTTTGATGTTTCATAATTACTGAAGATGCCGAATTCATGGCGGCCGATGTTTGGCCGGGCATTGGTGGACCACCGGTGTGAGTCTTGGGTTTGCGACGAGGTCGATATTTGTAGTCGGGATGTTCCTTCTGGTGCAATGTACGCAATCGTTTGGCTTCGTCGATAAATGGCCTTTTCTCGGCTTCCGACAATTGTTTCCATTCTTGACCTAACCGTTTACTTATTTCCGAATTATGCATTTTTGGATTCTCTTGTGCCATTTTCCTTCGTTGACCGCGAGACCAGACCATAAAAGCGTTCATGGGTCGTTTGATATGGCCATCGGCGGTGGACGAGGAGGACGAGCTCTTCGATGATGTCTGCTGATGATGATGGTGAATTGGAGACGACGATAAACTCAACGGCCCGTTTTCGCTCATCATTCAAAACCAAACTGGTCCAAAATGACAGAAATAATATTTTGATCTTATCAATACTCTTTTCGTCGAAATTGACACGCGCAAGTCGATGATTTCGAATGATAACAGTTCGAGGAAAAAAATGGTGGCAGACTTGGTCTAATCTTACAATGTCAAATGTAATGCCTAATCCAAGGTCGAGACGGGGACGACGAGCGAGTGTTGCCAATTTGACAAGGACGACTGACTGGGACACGCAGCCGATTCTACTCGCAAACAGGGGGCAAAATGTTTCATGCACGGTTTGCCCTTATTCCGACCGAGTGGCCGCTTACAGACGCGGATTGGGCGTGGCTTGCCGTTACGCGCCACCGACCAATGGGAAGAGAGAGGCGGGGCTTGCCGCGACACTGCCAAAACGACAGCGACCCCTAGCGGAGGATGAAAACAGGCGTGATCGATTTTTGATAAATATCAAAACAGATTCAGATTTTGATTATCAATTTATACTTCCACTCTTTGGATCCCCAATCTGGGGTACATATGACCACCAGCCTACACATCAATATCAAACACTTTGCGTGTGCAATAGCCCAGCCCCAGACCCCAGGCTTTGAATTTTTATATACATTGTGGGGAGATTAAAAAAACCATACGCATCGGTCCGAGTGGGAATCGAACACTCGTCGAGTTTAGTCAGACCAAAAGTTATCAAAAATTCCAACTTTTAAAAGCACTGGTTCCATATGCCAACACGAATGAAATCTATGCGAGCCTGCAGCTGACTAGACTACTGCAAAAAACAACTTGAAGCTTTACAGTATTCGCTGCTAGAAAGGACAAAACGCCACATTCGTGCACATGCGTAAAATATAGTTTCAGATCGATTTCCTTTGCTAAAAGGTAAATTCGCCGTTTCTGCTTCAATTACGCAGTGAAAGTCTGTCAACGCCTCCTCCTTGGCACAGCATCACCAACTGACGATGACATGTCATAACATATGAAACATTATAAATCAAAAAAGTGCCAGCAGAAAAACCGTCGTCGCTAAACAATTTCAGATTAGAAATTCAGAAATTTTTTATTTTCCTGTTGGCGCGAAATTCAAAAACTGTAAGCCATGTTGTGTTTGGGTCAATTTTCAAAAATGACACGAGTCTGGGTTAAAGCTGGCGTGGTCCCCGTGGGTCTGGGCTTGGGTCAGCGGGGCTGTGGGTTGAATCAACTTTCAGATGCAATGCTGGACATGACGCTAATCTCTGTGCACCTTTGCCAACCGTCCTCGAATGCCATTCACAAATCATTTATCATCCAAAGGCCTGTCATGCACAAATCTGCTCCACTTTACACTATTCTTCATTTTCTCCTCCATTTGTCAACAACCGCTAAGTCAATTTTGATGTAAACAAACTCTTTCGATGCAGCTTTTTCTGCACTACAAGCAGGTTTACGCAAATCTGCACTGATGATGGAGAGCGACTACAAAAATCATTTGCCTTAACAGTATTCCAAAATGACACAAAATCCATTTCCTGACAGCCTGATACAACGAATCAATGTCGCAGGGCACTTCTGGCCTCCATATCAATCGAACTATGCCAGCTCTGTCACTTCATTCGGACAAATTTCAAATTACGCGCCTTCCAGTTCTGCGATTTCGCACTCAAATTTGTGTCTTTTTTGGCGCAAAATCCAAATCTAAAAGGCTCGGAAAAATGATATTTCAGACAAAAATTTGATGTTTTCCCCAATAATTTTTACGCTGTGCCCGCACAACTAAAACATTTTAACTTGGTTATCCGTTTTTCAGCATGATCAGCAGGTACACAAAAAGGCGGGTGATCTAAAATTTGAAACCTCAAAATCCTCACGTCCCCCTGATTTGCTCAGGTTTTCCAGGCACTTCTCCAATTTCCAGACTTTTCCAGGTTTTCCTAGTTCATCAACCGTGTCAACAAAGAGTGAAAAATTCCAGTGTCCAATGTCCAGATCTGATCCACTCATAAACAGCACATTTTATTTTGCATAGCCTACCAAAATTTTGGTTCACAAATTCCAGTTTCGGGACATGAAAAAAGCCTAAATGTACAACAATGATGTAATAAATACGAAAATCATATTAGCGCGACTTTTATATTCATTCACCAGCTCGTGTAATGAACTTGTAAAGAATATGATTCCAGCAAAAAACATGCTACTTATTCCATGAAAAAAGCAAATTGTGCGCGCCATTCAAAAAAGTTCCTCAAAAAAGCATCAGAGTACACCTAATCATAAAATACTCCCTATCACGCAATGGACTCATTGCCCCTCGCTCATCCTCTGCCATCCCTCTAGGCGATATCGACCACCTCGGTAACCAACTTTTTGCCTTTGTAGATGGTTCTGTATTGCTCGGGCACCGGGAACTCGTGCTGAAATGGGAAACTTAGCCTGTCAGCACAAACATTCTAGGTTACAGCTTGGAAATGAGCAAGAACGAAACTTTCGTTCGACGAGACTAGCTGACCAGCAGTGCCATCCGCAGGTCTTCTGCTCCTCCATGTTTTACTTTCCCATGTTCAGAGTGCATACCTTCATTACGCATATCGTGACTGAATGCATGGGTCCATTGCTTGGACAGCAATCACCCACTTCGCACCTGTTAACCAGGACCCCAACCCAGTGCTCCTATCAACTATTATGGACATATCACAGAACCCTGGTCTTCCCACCAAGTCTGAGTGGCAAACTGCTGCCATTATTCAAGCCGACGGTGTGCTGACGACACCATCAGCCACACAAACCAATGCTCCAGCATAACAGCCCTGACTCTAGCACTGGACCACCCCATCCACCTACAACCCTTCTACCCCTGCCTCAATATCATCACTGCACTTACATATTCCCCAGTCTCGTCAGGAACGAGGATGTTCATTTCGGACGACTTGGACGTCACGATCTCAGCATTCAACGACTCTCGGCTCAAGTACACTTGACACCCATCCGTCTTCTGTATGGTCAACGTCGGCATCGATCCCAATGTCTACAATACAAACAACCCTCACTACCATACCAACCACAACACACTCTACCAACTTACTTGCACCTGGGCGCTTTGGCAATTGATCACTTCGATACACGACAACAAATTATCAAATACCAGACTCGTCTTTTTGCAACTATCTAAAATAGAACGAGGTTGATCCTGTCGCCGCTTCCCTTCTTTCTTCATTTAATTGCAAAGCACTAGGGTGGCAAGAAATTTTCAGAAGCTGCTATTCGTCCTTCCAGTTTTACCAGAAGCGCCCCAAATTTGAAATTCCCGCAAAACATTCTGCTAATGACTGAGAAAACAGCCGTTTGTGCATCCATCGCTGAGAGCTAGCCAAAAATGACAGACGCATAAACGCCAATTGTCTACAGCTGTCATCTTATTTTTCACTGCTTTTGTCATAATCGCTCGCAGACACATTTTTAGCGGGAATTTCAAATTGAGGGCATTTTTTACGTCGTTGACGTGCACTGCTAAGTGTTTTGCCAGAGAGGAAACAGCACCATAGGAGATGACAAATTGAAGATCAGCTTTCCAAGTTCACTGATTTGGTTCTCCCAGTAGGCTCACTGTTTTCTAGAACAGACTCCGCCCCCCTGGCCTTACCCATCGTAATCGAATTGGCCTTGCCCTTGATCTGCACCACGCAATCGACGCACTTGTAAATGTAAACCACCTGCCTCATGTCGGCTATTTCCACCACAATATTCCTGTTCCCTCTGTGGTGCTCCTAAAAATCGATAATTTTGTTTTGATCCAAACTGGCATCCTCTCGCCCACCGTCCCACAAAACAACTACACTGTGTCCTCAGTCTTCATACAACTTTACTTTTGGATTCGCGCGCTTCATAGGAGAGATAGTGTGAAGTTTGTTATCGCTGAACAGTGTAATGTATGTGGTCAGTCTATCAAGAGTTAGTTGCCCCTGCGGTTTTACGGTGAAGCAGTCGCGATGGAATTGGATGGTCATATTTCAAAGAAATTTTTTGAGCAAAACTTGCCCCAAGATTTGGGTGCGCTGCAAGTCAGTTAACACGAAACGCAATTTTGTCTACTACACAAGGCGTGATGATGTTTTCTTGCGGAGAAAATAGAAGAAACATGTCCATGAAGACATTTGGGACACTGTATTTGACACCGCCACCATCCTGCTCTACTGCATCTGCTTCTACCAAGCGGCCGCGGTGGTGCAGCGGTTTCGCATTCGTCTCTCCGTATTGCTTGGGGGCGAGCGGCTGGACTCGTGCCGGGTTCGATCCCCGGTGATGGAGGTCGGTTTGCAAAACATAAACCCTCGCACTTTGCAGGCCAGGCCGTGGGTGACTCACCCGGTACCCGAGAGGTGCTCTGACAAGTTAGAGGAGGGACGGAAGCCAAACTGTCGAACACCGACAGGGTTCACAGCCCGCCCGCCACCCGCCGAGGCAGTCGGTGTGTGGACCAGGATGCCCTCTCGTGGAGGTGTCCTAGTGGAGACACGCAGATGGGAGATGCTGTGTGCCGGTCCCCCAGAGCCGTGCTTGATTACAAAATTCGACTGCTGGCTAGCAAGGCAAAAATGGGCTCGGGCCACAAATTTTTTTTTAAATCTGCTTCTACCGCTCTAAACCTCGCTGCGTCTTTTAGGCACCAATCCCCCTTCCACCATAAGAAGCCGTATTCCAGAAGCGTTTTCCAGCGAGATTTTACAGTGAGGTAACTGGATTCTAGTGAGATGGCAGCGTGTGCTATTACAGAAACAATTACAGTCACAGTCACACTATTTCAGTGCAGAACCTGAAAACACAGTCACCACGTAGAAAACACCTAAAAGGCTATTGCATAAAAATTTGTCGGTAGAAAAGTCCAGTCAACTACTGAAGGTGACTGGGAAAAATCTTCAGGTGCTCTCGATCGCCTGAAACTGTTTTTCAGTGAGGTTTCTCGTGGCTTTTACGCAAGTTAAAACATCATTTTTATGAATATCGTGTGTAGGTAATTGTGCAGCAATGTTATTAGTCATTGAGTTCGTCGATTCGGCTTATTGAATAAGGGTGCTTTCGGCCAGCAGAGCCCCACAATCACAAAGTGGGTTCCTGGGACACGATTAAAGCCCTATTGAAATTTTCACATGATTAACCGCGGTGCTCAGCGGATTTAAGGAGACCGTGAAACAGCTAGTGCACTTTGCTATTTTTTAATTACGATGGGGCCACATTAGCCACTTAGTTCCTGGGATGCTATGCCCCGCGCATACTGAGTTTGTTCAGAAACACTCAGTCCCACATGAATTTTGCACAGTACCTAAACCCATCTCCAGTTTTTACGCTGTGCGTGCACTGCACCAGTTTTTAAAAAAACTTCTCTCATTTCCAGACAGAAATAAAAGAGTTTCATAAATTTGTTGAAATATCGAAGTATTGTGGCACATTAAAGGCCCGTTCCTGGTTTAACCCCTGTGACCCCTCTGTTTCTAGGCACTGACTGGGCCAACTTGCATCGTCGGAGGAGTCGGTGCTCTAGGATGACCTTAATTGGAGGCGCTCTCAGTGAAGACGCTGCTGTGTGTGCTGGTCGTCGCTCTCCCTTTGCTACAAGTTAGGTGAAGCCCCCCAAAAATATATAAAAAACATCATTGGGTGAACTAGAATATACTGTACTGTATAGATTTAAAAGTTGTTATTTCCCGCCCCGCATCGAGCCATACTCCCAGCTTACAGCGTACATACACAGGTACCTATACTAGCAAAATGCATACGAAGCTCGTTGGAATATGAAAACTTTGTCACTGGACGATCACAACGAACCTATTTTGTTTCTGAAATCGGTACAAAAACTTAGGCCTTTCTACAGTCACCTCAATCGACTTTCACAGTCAGCTCTTTGGAAAATTACAGTTACCTCCCTGGAATTTTCCTTCCATGTCACTATTTCCCAGCAAGCTTTCTGGAATACGGCCTCAGACCCTATCTGCTTTTCTTAATTTTTTCCAAAAATTTTTGTGGGATGGGCCTCATGCCGCCCCAGTTTCCCACAGAACTGGGCCGTCCCAGCCCGTTTTACCAATAGCTGGGCAGCAGTCTTGATGATAGCGAGGCTATGAGGAGGACATCTTTCACGGAAGCTTCCCTCTACGTTTCTCCACTAGGAGCGCCTGCGCACGAGGGCATCCTTTGCCAGCACCAGCCTCCCAGGACGACACTTGTCGAGAAGGGAGGGACGTTCCCGGCTGATGTTCGAGGACAAGAGTCCTGACTCTACTCTTTCGGCTTCCGCCACTTGACGGTGCCTGGTAAGTCGCCCAGAGCCAGGTGTGCAAAGCCAACGACAGGATCATTAACCTGCCGTCCTCAGCCAGAATAGAACTGCGGCATGGTCAGGGTTTCTCGCCAAGCAACGCGGGACCTACGCCAATAGCCAACGTGGCTACAAAGACCCCATCTGCTTGATATTTCAGCCACCAAATGTACCCCACCCAAAACTTCGCCCTCTCATTCCACTTACCACCAGCCATTTCTTCCCACCTTCGCATGTCAGCACAGGCGTCGGTTCTGGGCCTTTCTTCGCACCCGCCGCTGGTGGTGGCGACGGCGTCGACCCACTCCCATTGCTAAGATGGGGCGGTTTCGGCGGGATAATCGGCTTGTGCTGATCGCCAGCAGCACCCGAAACTGGTTGTTGAGTACGCAAAGCCGGATTCTTGTGCGTTTGCATATCGGCCGTCACTTTTTTCAAGCCTGAAATCATAAAACCATAATCTAACCTCCCTTCCCAACCACACCATCAATGCTCACCACCCTCCTTCGAAACACCCAGAGTCGTTTTTTCGTTGCCCCACAAGGAAGCTACTGGCACGACGGAGAGCACATCCATTTCTGCCCACCACGTTCGACAAACACACCTCTCACCTTTCGTAATATCCAATCCTTTATTGATGTCCGCAAACAACGCAGCCCTCGCATCGGCGTCCGAACCACAGCTATCGAGATTCTTACCAAAATCAGCTGGCGGTGGTGGTGGTGGCGGCGGCGGAGGCGGCATTCCGCCGATCGGCGGTGGTGGAGGCGGACCACCAGCAGCGCTCGCAGCGCCACCTGCCGGCGGTATAGCACCCTGAAAACACACACAATCGTTACCCTTTTGAACAACAAGTTTGCCCGCAAATAAAACATACAGGCGTCGTATTCCAAACCAAGCCAGTCGTATGATTCTGTTTGACAAATTGCTGCAATTCCGACAAAGTTTGAAGCCACGCCTTGACCCAGTCCGTGTGCGTCTTATCTCTAAATATCAAACCAATTCGATATATCCCACCCTTCCCAAACCATGGAAACACCCTTACTTGTCTTTAAACTCTTTCAACACACGATTTGTGTAAAATTGCGAAGCATCCGACATCTCTTTGATAAATGGAGCAGGGGTAGGACTCTAAAATATCTGGCCCCAATCACATCCCATTCCCATCCCCTTACTCAATCCATCCCCAACTCACCACAGTCACCCACCCCAAAGCGGGGATTCCTTCCGCGATGGCTGACAAATGATTGAAGAAAGCGCTCGATCGTTTCGCCGTTTTCATGCCCTGAAAAATTTACAGATTGCTCTACAAAATTTTACAATTTTTTTCAATCTCTACCTGAATAGCTTCGATCTTATCCGACGTCGGCTTCAATAAATTCGCCAATTCTGAATCGCCCGGCTTGCTCATTCCGGCCGCTCTCCACAAAAACACCCGTTGCGCTTGGAAGGCCTCTTTGGTTAAAGCACCCTGGAAATACAAGATACATCCATGAAAGTTTCAAAAATTGTACCCCGACCGAGAATCGAACCCGCTCCATGTTGTCTAAATTTCTGAAAACAACCCTCCTTTTATTCTAATTCGACAACATGAGGTATTGAGGAGGCTAGTAAACCAGACCAGTAATCCCAAGCATCCAGCGCGGGTTCGATTCCGACTAAGAGCAAGATTTTTTGTGTTTATCACAAAACCTCAATCACAATTAGAAACCCCACAGCCACCCGCAAATAATTCTGTTCCAGCCATCAAAACATTCCAAAATTGCATCAGGCCAAACCAAACACTGCCTGATCGACTAGATCAAAAATCTCAAATGGCAAAACTGTAAACAAACAAAGGAGCCCGGTTAGAACCCCCATTCGCCATCTGAGTCTCATTGGTGGGGCCTGAACAAATCAGTAACGTGGGTGGTATGGCCCACCGAAACGTGTTACACCCTCCCACATTGGCCTACTGCCCCACACCACCCTGCCTAATCCCACCTATCCTTCACCACACCACACATCCCCACTTACAGTCGCATCCACGTCTCTATACACCACCCTGCACAATCTCAACATGCCTTATCCTCCCCCACATGGTCCCACCTGTCCTTCACACCCCACATCCTCACCCAGGCCCCTAAAATTCCCAACATCTCCACACACCACCATGCACAATCTCTACATCCCCCCCACATGGTCCCACCTGCCCATCACCACCCCGCACCCACACTTACAACTGCATCCACATCTCCTCCAATCTTCGAGCATAAACTCGTAAATTCCTTAAACGGGCCGTCCAAAATGGCAGCATCGAACATTTTCACCAATGGAGGTGCTTCTACACTCGGTTCTGGAACGCGTAAAATCATTATAGCACACAATTTCAAGGCCCACTTCCACTTCCAGCCACAACTATGTCACTCACCCAAACCCCAACGTCATTTTAAACCAGCCCTGCACAAAGATACAAACCTCCTCCTCCCCTCTCAGACTCCTAACCCACTTTTACCCTCATCTACGCCAGCTTTGTTTGTCATTTCTGTTCGCCCCATTACGCCATCTGCTCACTGCCCCCCTCAACAATACCCTCTCTCCGACGTCCATCCATCGCGCTGGCCAACTGGACACCTCGACTCATCGCATCATCAGTCTTACTAGCCTTGGATGGTACGAAACGGTCCTCAGCGTACGGTCTCTGTTGATAGTTGTAAGTCACCAAAGGCGCAACACCGCGCGGCGTCTGCGCCCACGATCTAGGCAACGTCGACGAAACTGTAGCTAGTTTCATTTCCAACACAGGCTGTATTTGCCTGACTAAACTGCCCGCTCTCACTGGCGCTCGACGTTCTTCAGCGAATACGGGCGATTCCAAAACTGGCGGCGATATGCGCCTGTGTTGTTCAAAATCCGAAAAGCGTACACTTTTCTGCTGCGGCTGTTGTGGCGTCGTAGCTTGCTTGACCACCGGCGATTCAGTCGTTGGCGCCGAAAATCGTCTAGCCGCCGTATTTTCAACTCTGACTGGTATAATCCGTTCAATACCGCTCGTCATCCCATTCCTACCTCCATTCCCAATAACCGATGGTGGTCGCTCGTGTCTGAAATCTGGGAATCGCATCGGACCGAAATTCGTTTGCGGCGGATGACGAAAAATCGATTCAGGAAAAAATGAGTCACCATTACTCAATGGTGACATAAAAGCTGATTCTTGCGGCTGGGTTGGTGGTCCAGGACGAAAGTACGTGCTCTCCCCTCGCCTGGATGCTGGTTCGCTAACAACTTTTATCGGGATCACCCGTTCTATTCCACTCGACGCTGCAGGTGGTTTCGGCGACATCCTAGGCGATTGCCCTCCAATGAAACCCCATTCCGCTGGTTCTTGAGGTGACAAGAAACCTGGCGGTGCTTCCATGCCTGCAAACTGACTGGGAGGCAACCTAGGCGATGGACTTCGTCGCAAACTATCAAATCTGGACGGCGACGCGGCCGCCGACGTGTTCGCACTCACACTTTGATACTGCTGACTTGTACGAAATGGCCTCGGAGCCAACAACGAATAATCCACATTCGAAAATGGATCACCACCGAATCGTCCAGCCATATTCCCGCTTCTTTATGCAACAAATCTTTCAAGATTACGTAAGCAAAACGAGCACCAGAATCTAAATGTCGACTCCTTTTTTGGGGGGTGCGATTCAATCCATGACTCATTCGATGATAAATAATTCAATCACAACCATTTTTCCATTCAATTCAAATGCATACACCAATGGCGAACAACAACTTATCGATTGATTGGTCAACTGCAAAGTATGCAATCGAATCAATAAATACACAATCTAATCTAACATTCTTCACAAACTCCTCGCAAGCTTCGATTACGACACGACAAAGTGAACTAATACTTTCTAATTTTACGCCCCTTTTACTAACCAAGCAGAATCGAGTCCAGTCGCAGAAGCAAGGCTGCACTTCTCATTCTCCTACCTCCTGGATGAAACGTCTGCTCAGTGTTTGTCTCGCCCTCGCCTTCCCTTCGCCTTTGCCCACCATTACACCGTCCCTCATCACCAAACCATGCAAGCAGCTTTACGCCAAGCCCAGCTTCACTCAAACAACGACCAACGTTTATTACGAACAGAAGCGAAAACAGCCACCTCTTTCCACGTTTCAAGAAAACGCAAATGGCTAGTTTCACTCACTTTGAAAACTTCAAACCAACAAAATCGCCCGTCTCGTCTCGTCTCGTTTCAGCAAATGCAAAATGCGCACATTCTTCGCTTACTCATCTTCCAACTTCCAACAACTTTTTCTCGTCATATGTTGCCCTGTCACAGCCCTTGATAAAACCGCGTGATACATGATCACCCATCCTTAAACAACTCGACCCGACCCACAAATTCTATGAATGAAAGTTACGTCAAAACTCGACAACGAAGGAACAAGGACGACGCGTCTCTCTCGGCAGTCCACCCGTCGTTAGCTAATGAACGATTAACGCCGAGCTTCCAACATTTTTTGCCTCCAAGAAAGATCGATGAACGCAAAGACTCGTCTTCGACGTGTAAACACTCCAAAAGCAAAGAAGCTTTTCAAACTCGCCTCGTCGTCTCGCTTACTCCACCAACTTCCGCTCTGCTTGTCTTGTGGGAAAAAAGTCTGCACTTCATAACATTTCTTTAGTCGACTTGATGAAACACCCGATTAGGAAACGATAGAAAGCTGAGTCGAGTCGCGGCCATTTGCATAAACACGCTTATCTTATTCCGCGCATATCGTCTTTTGCATTTTCTAGACAACCCACCATAAGCAGTTTGTTTCTCCGCGCACACATTTTTTTACTCTATCGAGTTTTTAAGTGCTTGTTTTGCAAAATTTGCATTGCATTTTGCAAATGCATTTCAAAAATGTCATTAATACTTGCAATAATTGTCTATTATTAACGTCGTCTAGCATTTGATTCTTTGCACACAAGTATCCTACAGCAACAGTTTAACCTCGTTTCATTGTCAAATCGTAAAAACTGCAACAAATTCTTGTGCCAGGAACTCAAGCGCCTAACGACCCTGCGGTCCACCCCTCCTCCCTGGTTAATGCCCCCGTGTTCCCTAGGCCTAAAACTAATCCCCCACCCTTTATTCACAGCACAGTGCCTAACCTCGTCCCACTTTTAGTGCCAATCCTTACTTCCGGCGGGTGCACTAGTCTTTGTCGCGGCACCAGGCACCGATAAAGCGTCCAATCGTCCGGTGGCATTCTCTAATCGTCCAGTCACCGTTTCCAATCGTTGCAACAACTGATTCAACTGTTGTTCCATTTCCATCGACCTTTATGCCCAATCGTTTTCAGAAAAACGGCTCCGTCGAACAATTACTATTCGCCAATTGTATTCTCACCTGCAATAGGTGAAAGGAGAAATGTTAATCAGCTCACAAATGCCTCCGACCGACAATGACTCACTTGCACACTGTCTGTCACCTTCCTACATCACCAATGAGTCAACATATTCTATTCACTGGCCTACACATTCCTGGTCATGCGCTACACACATCCGTCTACAGTAGCCAGACCTTTCAGAAAGTGTACCTACCACGACTGTGCCGTTTCGTTAGTGCCTACACTTCACACTACTCAAACCGCTGGTCCAAATACTGCAGGATACACTGAGGCACCTATTACACTGCATGAGGTCACAACAGCGCGGGTTCGAATCCCGCTCAAGGTTAACGTTTTGCACATGCGCTCTCCCTTCATTGTAACATTTAAAAGCTTCTTTCTTTCTAATCTGGTGTGGGCCCTACTGTAAATCCCTACCAATTCAGACTGATTCTCAGACCGTGATATTTGGGCCTATCAGTCTCTTCAGTTCAATACAAGGTACAAAAAGCAGTCCCCGGTCCCCTTTTAACACTTAAACCACCCATGTTCTTATCCTATGTCAATCCACAATGAATCTGATCTGTGTGGAAACCAGAGGTGGAGATCAGAACTCCATGTGTTCCAGGTTGTTCCTATGAAATTGTGACAGGCTCACGTCATGGAAACCACATGGACAGAAGCTCCAAGTGGTTCCACACAGCCGCGAAAGTCCTTTACACTGCAGCACATAGCCAGCAGATTCATTAATCTACACTCTGCTGTATTGCACAATACTTCACACCGCCTCACCCCCACTTGTCCTGACCACTTCCTTCAGCCACACAGCACTTAAAACACCTAAACACTAACCTGCCCCTCTCCACTTGTCACGCCCATCAACCAACCTTCATATTACATCAAACAAGTTTCCCCACAAAAGAATCTCATCACCAGTCCCCACTACAAAACTTGTTTACCACTCAGACTAGTACATACGCACGAATAAAACATGACATCATACAAACCAAATGAACTTTCCAAAAAAGCCATCAACATTTCCAAAAATTTTCATAAAGCAGCAGCAACCCGTGCTGTATAATAAACCTAGGTTAGAACCTGTCTTCTACAATAAGTTGATAATAGTGGGAATGTCACACACAGTGAGAAAACCAAATCTACATACTTCACTACTATTCCACCTGGACAGAATAATTAGGCAGATCAACTAATTCCCCCCCCCCATAACTCCTCACTTTTCCTTCCCTTTATCCTCCATTCCCGTTTTCAAAGGCGTCGTTTCACGACTGGGCGTTTGCCTGACCACCGTTATATACGAATCCAAATGCGTTTGCAGCAACTCGCACGTTTTCAATGAATTATCGATCATTTTCTCATAAACTGCCCTCTCGTATATGCAATCCTTCATATCATGCTCTTCCTTCCACCTCGTCGTATCAACCACCAATCCTTTCGGCGTCGATCGAGCCACGTGTGGCGGTTCCTCGGCTATCATCTGCAACTGCTCTTCAACCGGGATCTCCACCGGACTCATACATTCACCAATCCCCTTCGACTTACGAGTCGTACCATCCACTTCAGATCGACCATTCACCAATTGCGTAGTCTTACTACGAGCCATCGTCCCATTCCTCTCATGGTCCTTCTTACCCGCCGAACCATTCTCTTCAACATCTTCCAATGTCTTGCATGATTTCTTCTTCTTGAAAATACGATTCACTAATTTCGACATATTATCAATTGATTCAATACAATTCCAAAAATTGTCGATCAAATAGCTTCTTTATTGAAAATAAATTCCCAAAATCATCAAATAAGACCTTTCTTCACAAATGATCCAAAAAATTACGATTCGTTCGTGAATAGGTTCAAAAAAATCCAGATTTCAAAGATCAATTTCTTTCCTAACCATAAATTCGAAGTGTCTGAATCCAGATTTTCCAAAATTGATCAAATCAGACTATCTTTTTCACTCGTAATCCCAAAAAATCCAATTCAACGCAGTCTAGCTTGCCAATCACAAGTCCTAAATCTAAATCTGATCCAATTTTTTCCCTAGTTTAGTTCAGTTTATCAACACAAAAACACAAATCTCCAAGCTCGAACTCCAATTTTCCACTCGAAAATATGCCACCTTCCTCCGCCAATTAACCAACTTTCAACTTTTCAACCCGACAAAGTCAACAATCGAAACTAGTCTCTTGTTCAAGTGACGAACGGAACAAATCCCTCTTCAACTCCAACCTGTCAACCGACTAAAGAACATCCAAAAAAGAACTCCACCTATTCCAATATTTTCTCAATCAAACTTTTCTCCTTCTTCGTTCGTTTTGAATTAAACTAAAAATAGTTTCAATCACTCCAATATTCCCAACGGATTCTGATCATTAAGCCAGCGACCTGCTGCTCGCCATCATGGCCACACTGGCATAGTCTTCTTGCTAGCTAGGTTCAAGATGAATCCTCCGATCCTTCCCCAACACACACATGGCCTTCAAGAAATCTTCACGTAAAATAAACACGTCGAGTAAACGTCAAAAGAAAGTTCATAGAGTTGGTAAAAATTCCTAAAAACCTTTTCTACTCGTCATAATTTCCGTTACATTATACATATCGTTGTAGCTTTAGGTAGCAGCTGTCTACTCACACGCCTCGAACCTAATCCAAAATCCAACCCTTCCGCCCCCCAACCGCCATCAAATTGTTGTTGTTACCCAGCAGTTACGACGACAGTGATGACGAGTATACGTCCAACACTCACCCCCCCCCCCCTCACTAGACCATTCAACAATAAGCGTTTCCACAATAGGCCATGGCGCAAGGACGTGTTTCGCTCTTTCCTTGCTTGGGCAAACAAAAACCCGCCCACCACAATCCCTCTCCTACCAACTGCGCGACTCCGGATATGGCGAGACCAAGAAACGGACAATGTCGACTTGAGGGCCAGGCGGCCAACGAGTGTCGTAAACTAACTCCATCTCGAATTGCACTCAATCGCCACTCCCATTTCGACAAGTTCATTCGCCCAAATTGGTCCTGTGACCCGTGCAATCCATAATTCCTCACCCCTTCCCTCCCTCTATCCACTCTAAACTTGTGACTCATTCCATTTCTTGGCACAGCATACAACAAAGCTTGGCGTAAACTTTCAGAAACTACGACCCTCGTCTATCCTCCCAGCAAACGGATACGAGCCGATCCCTTTCCAACAGGCCGCCACCATCCGCCTCAATCAATCAAACACAGCAAGCCCACCAAAAAACCTCCACGTCCCGAGAACATATGCTCAAACTCATAAAGCACAAAATCGAAATATGACCCACACCACACGACAACCAGCCTGCCCTGCTCGTAAACCACATCCAATTCAATACGCAACCACCCGACCAATTGGGCTCAATAAATATTGCCCATCCCATCCAAGGTCGAATCCCTAACATAACCCCCTACTCCTTCCTTTTATTCCACACACCAAGAATACTCATTACCGCCATATGTTGCGTAAAATGGCACACTTGGCCATCCATCTGCTACACATGGCCGAATGCAAACCTCCCAGGGTACTTCATGCTAGGCATACCAAGCACGAACAAGTTCCACCCATAACTCGCACAGACCTGTGCTTACGAGCGGGAAAAGAAGCATGAGTCATCAGTCACTGATCACAATGATCACAATGCAATATCGATCGATGCTAATCAGCCCACAACCAATACCGATCAGCGATGATTAGTTACAACTGGTGCAATACAGATCAATCTGATCAGCTGCCACTGCCAGAACAGATAATAATGCAAGAACCCAAACTGCACAGATGTGACAATGCACAGCACTGATAAGCACTGTGCCCAAAACCCTGACTTGCACACATGCGACAATAGGGATCGGAAATCACTGATCAGTACTGATCAGTCGTCAATACGCACTGATAAAACAGTCGACCCAACCCGCTAAAAAACTGATCATGCTGCCCCACCTTCATCCAAATCCCACACACCCGCCAAATGAACGCAATCGAGCAACCAGCCTAAATCTCATCAAGCACTCCACTAATATTATGTAAACGAGAAACCCATTAGATAATATCTTCTTCCACATCCCTCAATCGTGTAAAACCAACACAAAAATAAGATTCAATTTCAAGATTAGAAAGCAAATTATCTAGATTCCAACCACATCCTCCCTTCTACTCGACAAACCCAACCCAGTCGAGGTTTGCTTAAAGAAAGCCTTCAAACCTAAGCCTCGCCCGCCACATTCCGCCACAAGCAACCAAGCAGCTAACCGTCAAGAAGAGCTCACGAGAAGACGCCGTTGACGCTATCGATTCCCTATTAGGCCATGGTTCTACGTCCGGGGCGTTAATCTTAGTTCCCCCCCCCCCCATACGCCAACACCATTAGACCCGGGCTTGCAAAAACCCCTGTGAAAATCCTGCATCATTTACTCAGCTGACATAGCAAGCTTCCTCACGATATTGTCCAAAAAAGGAAAGGCACAGAAATTCGCCTTTTTCCAACGCCTTCATCATTTTAAATTGGTGAAAAAAAGACTAATCTTGTCGCTAACAAAATCAAAAAAACTACGTTATCGAGTCTGCATTTTTAACCCTCTCACATCTACTTACACGTAGCTAGCACTGCGCCAGAGTCTACGCCTGATGCTTTGCTTAGAGGACAAGCCGAACGTAAAGTGATTGTGGCATTCAAGTCGGGCTTAGCAACCGTATTGAATTTTTCGTAATCTATTCGCACATTTTACGACAAGGAGGAGGAGAGTGAAGTGTACAATGAATCGTGTCACGTATTTTAGCTGAGAATTGAATTAGAACTAATTCAGTTACTTTTCTTTATAAAATTACTATTAATAATGAATTACAATTCCTTTTTTGATTATGCCAAGATGTTGATTTTTGGTTTTTTTACTATATGCTAGGAAAAAACTTAGAAAAACTTGATTTTAAGTGAAGGATTGCGACTAGCTAACGATGGCGGCTAGCGTTCGCGCAAAAAGTTTTTCTAGTCACTTTACTCCGGCCAATGCAATTTGTCTCGTCAGCTTGAGATCACTTTTACAAAGTTTTTCCTCATTTTTTATTTAAAAAAGTTATATTTTTGTTTCAGACTGACAAAAGATAGAGCTGATACTTTTCACTGATGAGGGTCTAATCAATCGCAAGAGGATCATGAAGATCTGGTCAAATCACTGATATGACAGATGATAACAGTTGATTGAGATCAATCGATAACCGCAGATAACAAATTTTCATTGATAAAACAGCTGATAAGCTTTGATAAGCCGATGTGAAATCTGGAAACCATGGATTAGATGAAACTTGATAATAAGGAAATGTGTAAGCTGCCACGACACAAACTGTGCCAAAAAATGCATGAATGAAACTAGGTAGGCATGGTGTCAGCACCCGTCAGGATGATGTTTCAGCCATGACCGACAGTTAAAAGATTTTGTGGGCTGCCCTGGGTTTTGGAGTTGCGCAAAAACTCTCAGCTATTCCCCCAGACGTATTGCAGACTCTGCACAGAGTGGCTTGACTCATCCCGGGTTCGATACCCGGTGATTGAGGTCGGTTTGCGAGATATAAACCCTCACTGACGTTGTACGCCAGGCCGTGGATGACTGACCCGGTACCCTAGAGCTGCTTCCAGTGGAGAGACCGCCAGACAGGAAGTCTCAGTGGTAAAACGCTGACAAGCTAAAGTCCATCCGCCATCGTCCGAGGAAGTCAGTGTCCTGTCCAGAAAATCACTGACCGTGAGCCTCTCTTTGATAAGTCCATCCACCCCCAGCTCTGTTGCCTATCCAACCACGCACGCGCATTATGAACACTAACACAGCCACAAGAAAAACATGTCTAAGAGTCCAAGTTGATGACTTTCTACATTTTTCCATGACTTTTCTTCTAACATAGCGTGACTCACAAACAAAATCCAGCTTAGCACGCCCGCCGGAGAGAAGTAGCCGCGAAAGCAATACAAAGTCTCAATAGAAATTGAAAAACCATAGCGCCACTTGACAATGACAAAGTAAAAATCGATAGAACAACAAATGAGTCGAAAAATTGCTTCGAAAATCTACTTAAAATAGCAGAAAATCGAAGCTTCGAAAAAAGTCAGCACTTCTTAATGGAAGAACAAAATCAAGACAAAAATAGACTAGTCGAGAAAGAAATCAAGTCAATGAAAACTTATATTTAGACTCTAACTTCAGTCCATTTTTGAGAAAAACTTCACCAAGTCTCACATTTTAGAAAACTAAATCGAACAAGGTGTTAAAAACAAGTGCAGATGGATGAAAGTGGGGATAAATCTATTTGTGAATCTCAAGTGATTCATGAAAGCAGTGATAAGAGGCTGTCATTTTTACGTGTATGGTTTTCCAAAATTACGAGCAATAAAAATCAAAAATTTTTCTTACCTTTAAATCGTCGGAAATTGGTTTTTGCGGATTTGCCTGATTCCAACAAACTGAATTCACTTCTATTAAGAAACGAAGTAATTCCTCGAAATTTTTGCAGATTACAAGCGAAAAGCAGAACAGAAATTATGCTTTTCTGAATGATTTATGCGTTTTCTTGAATGATTCATCAAGAATTTTATGGAAACAAACCGGCCAAACCGGTTAGCACATATGAGCAGGCTACATGCTTTCTATGACAAAGCGCGGGAATTTAAAATTTTGGATTGATATGCGGCCACAAAAACTTTTCTTGTCGATTACATCGCTACAGCAATGGGTGAGATCAGAACAGTCAATCGATAATACCAATATACGAGATAACAGCAGTAAATAACTGTAAAAGATTGTCTTGATCGATCAATCGATCAATGCGATCGATGAGCCAGTGAAGTTGAAAGTAAAATTAGGCGGGACATATCGATGAAATCAATCAGTCGATAAGGCTGATCAACGACTGATCAATAGGATATCGGTGCCTGAAGTGTTGTCGAACCCTGGTCATTTTGTGATCATTTTTCAGCGTTCAGTAAGTTTGTGGTCGATCATAGCTCATCGATTAGCGATCACGTACTTACCAATGACCACTAATCGCTGACCTATCAGCGATCACCAACTTATCGATTGTTACTTATCGCTGATCGATGCGGTCAGTGGTCAGTGAGTGATCGCTCTCCGACCACTGATTGATTATTGATCGCGATCAGTGCTGCTCGCTGACTGATCAATAATCGATTATTGTGATCGATTGATCGATAATCGATCTCTCCATACATCTATGTCAGTCCCATGCCGCATCAATCGCTGAAATTCAGTTCTGTCATGTTCTTTTCCGCAACGCTTTCTGTCTCGCCCTTCACGTCATAAATCCTGATTCAGGCCCGTTTTTACTGTTTGCCTAGAGCCCTTTTTTCCATCGATTTGCATAGATCTTTGAGTTTCATGTTTTCCATTTTCTTCGGCTTCCGTCAAAGCCTGAGCACCCCTCCATTTCTCCAATTATGCACGTAAATATTCATTGGAATCCAGTTTTTTGGTCGGCCTGCAGCCGATTCCATTGTTCCATCGTAATTTTGTTTCGTATGCAAATTAGACCAGGCCCTATATAAGCGGAGTCAGAGCAACAAACCGTCATTGTGATTTTGCGAGTTACTCAGCGACGTCGGTTCTTCGAATTGTGCAATCTTCAAACCGCGATAAAAATGGTAAGGAAATGATGTTGTGGTCTTGGGTGATCAATCGGTTTGGATGTCGATAGATACTTGTGATCGATCGGCATCGATTGATTACTATATCAATCACAGATTGATAGATCGATCAGAGATTGATAGATCGATCAGAGATAAAAATAGTGATGGATAAAGGGATCAGTCGATATTGATAAATCGATTGATCACTCAACAAGCAGTAATCAATCGTAGTATCGATTTTTGTGCGAGACTGAAAAAATCCATTCAACCGCCTCATTCTAACCAATTTTTGTTCTTCAGATGGAAATCGCATTTCTTCTTTTGGTTCTTCTACTGAATCCTCCCCCGATGGTGGCCCAGACAGCATCGACAATCCCGGCGCCCTCGACCTCGACTGCTATCCCGACGACGACTGCCGAGCCATTGGACGCGAGTGCTGGTGGCAAATTGGGCAATCCCGGTGCCCAACTTCGATTCTCGACCAAAGCACTCGACGCCATCTACAAGCACGCCATGGCCATGATCGCCCAGGCCATTCGCGCTATGGTCATCCCCGACGTGATCGTCCCCTTGGGCGGTGGCATGCTGACCATCAAGGGCACACGAGTGACCGAGGCCAAAATTCAGTCCTTCGAACGTCAAATGCAAGCCCCCTACAAAATTCGATCACGCCTGACTGGTGGCCGGTTGGTATCGATTGGTGAATGGCAGTATCGACCATTCAACAATGGACATCGTCAACTGACCAGTGGCATATTCAGGACACTGGTTGTCAATGCCGAGATGAACGTGACCAATCAGCTGGCGCGCACCTGGGATGCCAAACCCACCATTTCGACCAGCGAGTGCAAGGCCTATTTGGGACAATTCCGAGTCGAAATCGAGGGTTTCTCCAACTCTACCACAGTCATCGAACAGTGCGATAATTTGCTGTGCAAAAGGGTAAGCCTGTATTTAGATCTCACCTGTGGGTATAAGTGGTGTCCATGGTGAGATATTGATTTGGGGTCTAGGGTGAGGGTGATCAATAAGTTTGGATGCCGATCGATCACAAGCATCGACTAGTATCGATGTCCATGTGGGGTCTCGCGGGGAAACTGTGCTCTTGTTTACCCATGTAGCTCTAGTAGGATCGAACCTTTGAGGTGTCAGTGAGGTTCCCTTGGATACACAAGCTTCGGGCTTTGCGGGCCTTTTGCTGCAATAGGCCAACGCCACCATTAGTATACATAATCCAGGAGGTGCTCTGGTTCGATTCCCTCTCCGACCTGTAGCTTTTGTAAAATCATGTCTGAGCACCTAAATCTTTTCAGATTCGTTCCTATTTCGAAGACGCTGTGTGCAATACCGCTCGCGCTTACATCAAAGACACCATCAACCTGAAACTTTCCACAGCTCCCACTCGTATCAACTTGGGACCAAGCTCGAGCGGAAATCGATTCGTGCTCGATTATGGTTTGTTGCTTAATGAACCAAAAGTCACTGAGAAATACATCCAAGGATTTTTGGAAGTAAGTCACATTTGTTCTTGAGAATCGACCTGATCTATAATCTCCACCTTACAGGGCAAAGTTCTGTCCCGAGGTTCCGCAGTGGCTCCATTCTACGCCAACGATCTGGCCGAACTCGACGACTTGGCTGAGCCTACCATTTCGTTCTTGTTGAGCGACCACGTCTTAAACACGTTGCTCTATCACGTCCACGCTCAACAGTATCGATTTTCGGCCATCGATCATTTGCCCGCCACATCACCCATCAAAAATCTGTTGAAATTGGACTGCCCGGCAGCTCAGGCAGCTGCCAGAGCCCGGCCAGCCTATGGTCCTGCTCGTCAATCGAGTCCCCTGTGCCTCGGTTCCGTTTTCGACAATATGAGTAGCAGTGGCGATTCGAGCGACAAAGATCGAATGGGTGATTTGGTCTTCAAAAGTCAACGCCCTCTGCAAGTCATCGTTCGCTCATCGCCTTCGAAAAGCAATTTCGGTGTGGACGGTGGCATGATCGAGGTCTACGGTGCGATTGGATCAGATGGAAAACGTGAACTCCTTGGCCGAGCTGATATTCAATCGATGCGTGGCGATTTCGTGCCCAAAACGTGTGCTTGCAAGTAAGCCATCAGTTTCATTTTGGATTTCCGGGTGGACTGTAGGCGCTTTTAAAAAGTTTAGAGCTTGATCAGGGTTAAAATTCGTGATTTGCGAAATTGTCTGCGCGAAGCTCCAAATTTTTCTGAAAATCCTCTGGAGATTTTCATTTTAGGCTCTAACTTGGAATCCAGATTGGCTTTTTAGAAATTTAACAGAATGTTTGTTTCGCGCCACGCCCTTGACCCACCTCGTTTTCTAGCATCACTGGCACAGTCAACATCACTGACATTCGACTGACTCAATCGTCGCCACCTCCTGTTCAATCCCGTCTTTTCAAATTGTCCGAACCAACTTTGGCGAAACTCGCTCAATTATCGATTCCAATCTTCAATGAAATGTTCAACGTGTTTTTCGCTCAATACGCTCAATTTCCTATCCCATTGGTCGATGGATACACGTGCGAAAAACCCACATTGCGCTGGATGGAACGTACTATGCAAATCGATTCCGACGTTCGCGTTTTACCTGACGCAACCAAGAGTGGTGCCAGAACTCAGTGATTTGAGGGCCCCTCTTTTCGTGTAATTTATGTGCTATAATGCGTGTATGCGCTTTATTCTTTGACGGACGCGCGATTTTATTGCAATTTTGATGTGCAAGTGGAAATCCAGCGCTTTTAATAAGGGAGGAAAATAAAATAATGCGCTACAAAACAGATTTCGAGTGAGATTTGTTAGTGCAAGACATGAGATCACCTGCATTAACAATTTCATTCCAAGTATAAGCCATGTACAGCAGTCATTCCAATCGAACATCGCTGTGACTCGTTGACGAGCTTCACCTTCGCGTCCAGCTCCTTTGGACTGATGGACTGCGCCGCCCACTGCGATCAGTACCACCGCGCCTTTGCTGGTACGGCGCCGATTGATTTCCTCCGCCAACGCTGCCACGACTTGCAGAACCCGTACGGCCAGCAGTTGAAACAGCTGCGATCCTGCGTCGGCGTCGTTTAACCAGGAAGCAAATGAGGATGAGCACAGTGAACATGACGAAGGCAACCCCAGCCACCGTGATGACTACGATTTGCCACATTTCCAGTACAGGGGTGTAGGGCACTTTCGTGCACGGTTTCTCGCATTTCCTTGTCTTTTCAACGAATGACGGGCAGTTTTCGTAGAACCTTTTCTCCACAGTCGAGTTGCGAATATGCTTTTGCGTATTGTCTTTGCATTCGCACTTTGACCACGTCAGCGTATTTTCGCACGTGGTGTTGCACTGGGCTCGTTCGCAATCGAGTTGGCTATTCCCATTTGGACAATATCCTGGTGGATCGCTATCGGCGACCATGGCGTAGGTTCGTTCCATCATGCATTGCTTCACTTCGGTGTAGAAACATGGCGTGTCTTTCACGCTGATCGAGCATTTTTGCGTATTCAACCACAACCAATCGGCCAACGTCTCGGCTATTTTGGTCCAACTTCGATCACCGCCTTTTGTCTCTGACGAAACGATGACTACCATTCCATTTTCGTAGTTCTGGGCCACCAAGCGGATGTGCACGGAATCGAAATTATCGGCGTATTGCTGACGAGCGGTCATATCTCCATTTTTAGCGGCTATCAGGACGATGATGTTGGGTATTTCGGGCCGATCACCATCTTTTACGTGAGCTTTGATTTTGGCCATCAGCTGGTCGTTGTTTAATCCTCGCGGCGTATTCGTACTCACCACTTGTTCAGGGATTTTATACTTGACGTCGAGGATGCTTGTGACATCAGTACCATCCTTCAACGAACACACTTCTTTCAAGTCACCGTCTCCAGCGTCCGTAAGCACGGCTACTCGACTTTGCAACGAATCGATCGAAACGAAGTCGCTTAATTTGCCCAAAAATTTTTCAGTCAGTCCCGTCATACCAGTTATGTTCACTTTTTCGCCTTGTAGTTTGATCACTAGAATCAGATCGAGCATGATCTCTTTGTTGCCATTCGAAACGTATGGTGACAAAATGAAGACGAAAATGAAGAGGAACTTGAATAAACTCGATTTCATTATCGATTCGACGATTCAGTTCACGTTGTGCACACAAATCAAACACGACCACTCGCGAGCGATGCGCCAGATAGACTGCCAGGCGAGCTATTGCTCCGCGGCTTTGCTGCACGTTACACCGCAATTCACGTAGTCATTAGTGGCTTTACACTACGCCACTTTCGTACCCGCACCTGCTCTCGCTATGCACTTTGCATTGCAGCGGCATGAAAATGACTGCTTTAATCAACTTCTCACCATTCTTTTACACGCTAATGATGTGAAGTTAGGAGTCTACAATCCAAAACAGTGTCGCAATGAAACTGAAGCTGACAGAATATTTTGGTCAGGGCCACAATCAGAATCTTGTCCTGGTGCGCACAGAATGCTGTAGTTTTTGGGGGTGACGACGTTGGGTCCCAAAACCCAACCCTACCCTTTTTTGGGATGGGTTACGCCAGGTTTTTAGACAGCGACTCGCTGTGGGCCAGCGAAGGCGTTCGCTTGGCTGTGAGCGCCAAAGTAATCAAGAAATGTACTCGTGGGTATGCACGCCAAATGCTTTTTTTCAGATGTCGGGAATCACGTTGAGCAATCTGCTGTGAGTCCCACAATAAAGCCCCAAGTATAGTTCGACGTGATGCGTCAAACAAGTGTGCGTGGGGTGACTTTGGATGACATGACAATATAAATATGCCAAAAGCGCGTTGCACCACATCGAGTTGCACTTCCAGCGTGCGTCCCTCCGGTCTTTAGATCACCCAGTGACAAAACAGAGAAACAAATCCTAAGCTACAGTATCAGCGCCGTCTCAGTCGTGAGTCCTGGCTCCTTCTACTAGCCACCCAATCCTGAAACTTCAGTGGTGCCACCTGGCCGCCTTCAGATAAAGCGAGCGATATCATTTATCATTTCTGGAGCATATACGCCATTAGGAGGATCAAAACCTGCTCAAGCATAGAATTGTTTTCACACTCTTGGTACGACAATATGTACGCAAAAATGTATGCCGTCCATTTGCCAAGAAACAGTCATCTCAGCTCGTATTCTTAGAAAACAAAAATCGACTCTAGAATCTACCATTCCGGGAGGATACCGCACATATAGTACCTCTACAAACTTTCAGCCTACAGAACAACAAATCAGGGTACATGATCTTTCAAATCTGAAGCACGAACAGTAATTCGCGAGACGCACTACTCGCAGCGAAGCATGCAAAGAATACTGTACAAGTGGGAAGCCCAATCATCGTCTCTTTATCAGACTTGATCTCACTATCACTAAAAATCAAAGAAATCATCCGTTCGATGGGGCAACGTCCCTCAATTTCATGACTACCCAAGGGGGTACTTCGCCAATCGAAGACCAAACATCTTGCGTCACTGTTTCCAGATTCAGGACAGGTATTTGAGGAAAACCATCAGGCAAAGGCGCGCCTTGCGGAAAAAGGACGCACAAATCAGCTTTGTACCAAATCAAGAGACGCGAAAATTGCGGGTCCGGCTCGATCTTAGGCGTCAAACACGCATGGGCAGTGACTGGAAACAAAGACGCCAGCATGAGCGACAGCAGGAACAAGGTATGAAGTACGACGCAGCCAACAGCCAGGAAGGCGATAAACGTAAATGGGACGCCCAACAAATGCACAACCAAAGTAGCACCTTCCCCGACTATTAGTATTTTCGTTGCGACCAAAACTGGCGCTGCTCGGCCCTGAATCGCCGCGATCACATTTTCCGCTCGAAGAATATCAGCGTCTGGCGAATATGCAGAAATGACGATCATGGTCGATACTGCGCCGATCGACAGCAATAGCGAAGAAAACCAACGACCACAAAGGACGATGTGCTGGAGAGTACTCCACCTGGCTTCCAACGGCCACACCATTATCAGCTGATAAGAAATCCCCAGAGTAATGATCGTCATATGTCTCATTCGCGTGTCTCGATCGAGCGCAGTCAGGAGCGACCAGCGTAGAAGTGCATTCATGATCGACACTGTAACAGGACCACGACTCGCTGATCCTAAGCTGACAGTTGTGCAGTGTAAAGAAATTGAGCGCACTTTACATTTGACGTTCTTAGGCTGCATAGAATTGGTGTCTGGAGGGCGTTTTACGCTTGTCCGATCTGAATGGTCAGTTATGCTGCGACGCACCTGAAACATTTGTTTTACTGAGCCCAAATTAATTTTTTGATGCAGGCATTCCTGGGTGCAATCGATGAGCTCTTTTTCAGACCACACAGTAGAGTGCTCAAGGTCACCGGACCGCAAAATAGCCTCACTAGCCAGGAGAATACGCAACAGCAGTCTTTCACACAAACTATCAAGGGTGCTTTGGGATAGTTTATGTTCCTCTTTGCAATTTTTGCTTGAAGGGGCACTGATTGATTGATGCGCAATCACGGTCTTGATGATTGCGCAATAAAGCGCATTACTCGAGACTGAGATGTCGAGGACGAACGAGTCGCTCGAGAGCGAGAGCGAGAACAGCAAATGGCAAGAGCGGACTCCCGCCAAAGTGTGGTCGAATCCATCACCGACAGGGTCAGCCGAATCAAGCTGCCAAAATTGCAGTTGCCTACCTTTGACGGCACTGTAATCAAATGGCAGGAATTTAGGGACAGTTTCGAGTAGTCAATTCACGGCAATGAATCGATTTCGGACATTGAGAAAATGAATTGGTTAATGCCTCAATTGATCGATCGAGCTAAAGCAGCTGTACAAGGCATGACTGTTACAGCCGATAATTACCCAAAGGTCATTGAGATTTTTAAACAACGATTTGGAGACCCGAATCGCATAATCGATGCTCATGTCTCAGATTTGAGTGCTTTACCTGCGGCGACCAATCAAAAGGACAGTTTGAGGAATACTGTGGACGCAATGGAGCGTCATTTTAATTTGTTGGACGCCCTAGAAGAAACCATTAACAGCCGATCGATGATCCCATTGATCAAATCGAAATTAACCATCGGAGCGGTCATCCGATTGGACAAACAAAGAAGAGAAGAGGGGTGAAATGTCGAGACGTTGCGCAAGAATTTGCGTCGATATGTCAATGTTCGAGAAGCAGCTGAGCAATGCCATGCTCAGCAGTCGGCTGGTGCTACAGCCACGGAAGCGAAAGGAGGAGGAGAACCACCAATGAAAGGGCGGTCCTTCCGTCCCCACGATCAACAATCTCGACCAACAACGACTGGTGCTTTGGTTACGAATACAACAACCAAACGATGCGTATTTTGTGATAAGACCAGTCATTGGTCTTCGGAGTGCAGAGCATTTCCTAAGGTAGAAGCTCGACGTCAAAAGATTCAAGGAAATCAATGCACGAATTGCTTGGTGGCTGGTCACGATATCGCTTGATGAAAGGGCTCGAAACCGTGCTTCTACTGCGAGAAGGTCAAAGCCCACCACAGCAGCTTGTGCCCGAAACAATTTAGACCAGGTTCGAGTCCAGAGATGGCCAATGTGGCTTTAGAGAACGTGTCTCACACGGAGACTCCAAAGGTAAGTCAACCTAAAAAAGAGAATTCCCTTTTAGCATCGATAGAATCAGTCTTGTTACACACTGCGTTGGTCCCTGTCATGTAACAACAACACTCGAACCCGCTGACTACGAGATTGCTATTAGATCCGGGAAGTCACAGGAGCTATATTTCGGAGAGATTGATGAAAAAATTGAATTTGCGCCCACGCGGGACTGAGGAACTGGAAGTTTACACTTTCGGCACCGCCCTTCCATAAAGAATTCAAAGTAAAATCGTCGATGTCAAAATTCGAATTTCCCGCGAATGTGGTCCTAACGATCACTTGCAAAGTGCATCGGATTTCCATCGATTTGAAACGGTTCGAATCGCTTGATAAAAGCCTGCGTTTGGCTGACACGATTCCAGCTAAGACTAAGGACTTTTATGTGGAACTTTTGATCGGCAGTGATTATCATTGCGATTTGATCGATACGGACAAAATCGAATTGTCCACTGGATTATATTTGATCAGCACTAAAGTCGGTTGGATACTGACTGGCCGTCACGATTCGAAATTGAAGCCTTGTTCGCAAAATGCGGTCTTGGCTATGAATATGCTTTTGTGTCCTGCAGTAATCTGAGTACTCCATTTATGGAAGCTGACTTTCCCTTGGCCCGAAACAAGGACTTATCAAAATTCTGGGATTTGGATACGATCGGAATCAAAGATCGTACTGATGACGTCCGCGATGAAGCTGCCTTGAAAAAACTTTAATGAGACAGTCCTGCAAGGACAATCGATACAATGTGACTTGGCATTAAAAGAAGGGAGCACAAGCTGCCCTCAAATTTTCAGTTAGCATTGGGACGTTTGAACTCATTATTGCGTGGTCACAAGGGTGATGCCACATTTTTTGAGGAGTATCAATCTGTCCTGGATAACCAGATTGAGAAAGGAGTCATCGAAAAGGTCGAGGATTCGGTAGCTACTGGTCGGGAGCACTATATTCCTCACCACGCAGTGATTACTCCCGACAAAAACGACTAAATTGAGGATCTGCGAAATTGAAAAAGGAAAATGCTAGCATCAATGAATGCATGCATCGTTGACCAGTATTGCTGGAGGACTTATGTGGAATTTTGATTCAATTTCGATTGAACCCGATTGCATTAATAGCCGACATTGAAAAGGCCTTTCTGCAAATCGGTTTACAACCTTCTGAGAGGGACCTGACCCGATTTTTGTGGTTGAAAGGTCCAAAGCGATTAGAGACAGTCGACAATATGCAAATTTTTCGATTTACCCGTGTCCCCTTTGGGATTATTGCAAGTCCATTTTTATTGTCTGCTACGATTACGTATCATTTGAATCAGGACGCAAGTGACACGGCCAAGAGAATTTTGGTTAATTTGTACGTTGACAACATCGTCACCAGAGTTCTGAATCCAGGTGAGGCTTCGAAATTTTACACCAAGACTAAAAAACTTTTTAGTGCTGCATCGATGAATGTCCGCGAATGGTGTTCCAATTCGTCAGAATTTGTGGGTTCGATTCCTCAAATAGATCGAGCCTCTGGCGATGTATTTTCAGTTCTAGGATTGACCTGGAACCCTAAATCTGATCTTCTTTCAGTTAGTGCGCCTACGCAATTCGCTGCTGCCAGCGTGACCAAGCGCACAGTGCTGCAATTCATCGCCGCGATTTTTGATCTCTTGGGACTTTTTTCTCCTACAGTCCTATAAGATAAAGTGTTTCTACAACTCTAGACCAACAAGCAACCAATAAGCTGGCTTCATTGTAGTCTGCACCCCCTCAGCTGGCACCAATCGCCCGCGGATACCTTCCGGGTCGGAATCGATCCAAAGGGGTCGAACTGATCGGAGTTACCTGAGGCACCAATCGCCCGCAGATACCTTTGTTTCGACCCACTGAAATGTGTCCTCGATATTGGGATGTCTACACAGCTCTCCTTGCTTGGATGGTGGGAGTGCCATTTAGTCTGGGGTTGAAATGGTGGAGGCTTATTCGATTCCTGCAGCAGTTTTCTTCTTAGTTGTGGTCCGCTCTATTGCAGGTAATACAACGTTTCTGTCTGAACAGGTACACCCAAAATTCAAGATAAATCAACTGGTATTCTGATTCAACAATCCATCGCTTCGCTAACTCGATTACAGCGTACAAGTTTTGAACTCCCGCAGATTCTGGGCAATTTTCTTGTTGCAAAACGATGTGAGAATATCAACGCAGTGTGCGCACGGACCGACAAGGAAGGGAAAAGAATGGCCCGCTGTGGTGCAGCGATTCGTCTCTCTGGTCAGGCTCGTTCCGGGTTCGATCACTGGTGACGGAGATCGGTTTGCGAACCATAAATCCTCGCTGACCTAGCACGCCAGGCTGTGAGTTACCCACCCTGTACCGCTGAGGTGCTCAGAGCGGGAAGACAGAAGCCATAGAGTAGAGGGTTCAGGAGTACAGTAGAACCCTGACAGGGTTTATAGCCCATCATTGTGCTGGGAAGTCGGTGCCCAGTCCAGATGCCTCCTCGTGCGGCGGTGCTTATACTGTAGGTGCCTCTCCCAGTACCGTCGGCTCCAAGTTGGGGGGGGGGACAGTCTCAGTTGTCGAACACCGGCAGGGTGCACAGTCCATCCGCCATCATCCAAGAAAGTCGGTGTCCTGTCCAAGATGCCCTCGCGTGGAGGTGCTCCAAGTGGAGACACGCAGAGAAAGGCTGCTCTGTGTGCCAGCCCCGCACAGCCTTGCTTAGAAGGTTTGACTGCTGGCGGCTTACAGCAAAACGGGCTTGGCCCCACAAAAAAACAAGGGAAAAGAACAAAGTATGAACAAGTTTTAGTTTGAAAAGCTTGGCTTGTTTGATCAATCGGTCTGTGCGCACACTGCATTGACATCCTCCACATCGTGCAGTATGAGAATTGACCAGAATTGGTGGGAATACAACAACTGTGCGCGGAGCGACGGATTGCGCGCCAACTACTCGAGTTGTCGACAGACTGTATGCGCTGTATGACTGTATAGACTCGCATCTACATATCAATGAGATAATTTACTACCTCCTAGGGCAAATATGTTACCGTGATCAACCAGCTTTCGTAGAAGATTGCGCCAGCCAATACAGGGGTGTGGTCAACGGGGGTCGCTGCTTCTACTTGGCCAATGTGACTGGCGAACCGTGGCAGAGTCTAAATGGGAGCAGGTACTCTGTAGCCACTTGGGCACGCGCCTTCGACTTGTGTAATCGCACTGGAGGCACCTTTGCGCAAGTCCACACTTACAACGAAGCGGCCTCCATCCGCAGCTCGTTCGGGGTGAGACGATATGGGTTTTTTCTTTGAAGCAACGTTTTTGATGCCCCTTATTTCAGAGGAGTTTTGATATTTCGCCTGGAACCGCGGCTTGGGTAGCAGCGAAGGGCAATGGCGCTGGGACTTTAGACAAACCAAACATGCGATGGTACAATGCCAATGCTGCACCAGATCACAATTTGACCGGAGCCAATACAATTATGAGAAATATGTCAAGATCAGCTCCGGCCGAAACGGCTCCGCAGTGCATGCGGATTAAAGGACCAAAGAGTAGTATACTTGCGGACAGACCTTGCACCGAACAATTCTTTATACGTTGCACAATATACAGTAAGTTTTACAATTTGGAAAACACCAATATTATCCTTTGGTTTGTTTTAGACGAGGAGCAAGAATTTACTTATGTGCCCGCCAAATGCATGAACGAAGCGGTGGTGGTATCTGTGAATAATGCTTCATTGCAAGCCTGCACCAATCAATGCGCTGGTTACATCTGGTGTCGCAGTTTCAATTGGTACGAGTCGACTCGAAAATGCGAATTATTTTCTTGGTATAGCCTGGAAACTGCCTCCTTCAAGACAGATACGTCTTGCGTGCATTTTACATACAAGCCTTGACGACTATACTGCACTCACGATCAGAGTGATTAGGCATCCTGGCGAAATGGCGCCTGACCAAAGAAGACAGGAAACACGAAAGAGCATTTAAGAGCACCCTATAGCACCCTATATTATATGATAAGCACTATATATTACATAATACTTGCTCTAAGAAGGAAGAGTAAAGCCTCTCTGCCCATCTATATGATAAGGCTTGTCTGTTAATCGACTGCGCACACAGCCAGCCCGCCAGAGTGATGTTGAAGACAAAGTTCCAACAGTCACATCCTGTCATCAGAACTGCTGACACATACTCATATAACACTTTCACTTTGCGCGCACACATTAAATGAGCGACCCGCAGCAAATATGCAAACAAGAGGGATCCCCTGTTGCCCGCCTGGGCCAATGTAACACGACTGACCCCGTATTACTGGAGGGAGTGACCGGTGGAGCTTTTGCACCACGCCAAAACCCCAGGGCAACCTACTAAGTCCTCCGACCTAGTACATGGCTGAAACGTCACCCTGACGGGTGACGCTCCCAGCTGCCGGCTCCGTGCAGAGTATCGATTGCCTCTACACCTCTACAGTTGGGTCGGGGCGCATTCTTTCAGATGTCGGCTGTTTACAACGGGGCTGTGCCTTTTGGGCACGCATATATATTTTCTACGTGCTATGGTAAGTCATGCACATAGAAAATTTGCGGAACATAGTGCACGCAAATTATAAATGGACGTAATTTCCATCACCAACCGCTTAATTTGTCCATTTACCTCATCGCCAGTGTGAGGACAGTCGCAATAAACGCACTTGCTATACTGGAAAAAGCCTGTTGCTTTTGAAGTATCGTTGCACCAGGCAGTAAGCTCTTCCCTTCGTTCGGATTGCTGGCTGCAACTTCTGCTTTGGACAGGTCTTGGTGAGGGAGACGGGGAGCTTGGGTTGAAAAACTACCTGGCAAAGATGAAAACTTCCCTCACCCAGGTCCAGAAGAACCCCAAGGAAGAGAATTCATTGAGGGTTTGGTTTGGGAGGGTGAATAGCTTGGTCCTGCTGCCCATCCAGATGGGCTCGCTGGGTTGGCGTGTTATTGGTAAGGCGGTCACAGCTAGGATCGAGCCAAACTGAAAAACTTTTGTAGTACATCTCCAACACCTGCGACTCATGCATAAACTCGTACAGTGTAGAAAGTGTATACGCCTGGAGGAAGTATACGCGCGTGCACAAGTGACTCATAACCTTACAATACAATAGGCAATTTCGGGCGCTAGAAAGGCCATTAATGCACTGTTTCTGCCAGTTTCAAAACTTTATCTGTCATGTCGAACTAGGAGGCCTCCGAGGACCTTAACCTTCCACAGGGTCCATTAGTTCTCGCGGGACCATTCCTGCGCCGAGTCGGTGAACGGTATGTACCGAAACCATGTCATGAAAAGACAAGGTCTCAATAAAATTGAGGTTTCGTGGGGGCTACCTCGGGTACATTTGTGTGAATATTTTATATTCAACCATGGTTTTTCCTAAAGAATGTAGGATAATTTAAAACTCTCTTCTGGTCCGTTAGCGACAGTTGCCCCAGATACAAAATGACCAACAAAACGCCCTCGACATCAGGACATTCTTTGCAGTACACAATACAGAAAATTGTCACAGCGAGTGTCGCTTGGGGTTAAAATTTTGGTGTGTGAGGCCTCTGAAATGGCCATAACTAAGCATATTCCTACATGTTTTTCGCATTCGTTCTCCGCCACTATGAAGCAGGTAAGGCAGTTTTAAACTGGGGTTGGTCACTAAGTTAAGCCGTTGGTCAGGCATTGCTTGGGCCTTGAATCCTGACTGGATGAGTCCTGGCCAATTTCGGCTAGAAACAGTATTCTAGTAAGAGCGGAGTACGTCGATGGCCTTGCATACCTACACTACAGGTACTGACCGGAGGAAGCCGAATGGGTAGACAATCAGCAAACTGGCCGTTGAAGGCCAGTAGGGAAGGCCCGGCCTTTCTGCATGATCAGTACTCCTAGATGTTGGCGCTAGGGCGGAGGTGTCTCTGTGGCGACTCAAAATCAGAGGGAGCCACCCGTGAGACTCACTTCGACAATGACTCCATGTCAGCAACCAGCTGGGTCTGATGGGGCAGCTGGGGTCGCCGCGGGGTCAGGCGCAAGAAAACTGATACCTTTATGCTTCATCTTCTTGCATAAAAGTAGTTACAGTGCACCAAAAATTCCAGACTGTTTTTCATGTTCTCATTCTATTATTTCCCTAGAAAACGCCCAAATACTGAATGTCTACTCGCAAAAAGACTTTTTAACTTTTTCTCCTCCAGCTTATTTTCAACAATGTTACCAAACTCAAACGGCTTTCGAAAACTACTGTACTAGCCAATACAGGGGTGTGGTCAATGGTGGCCGTTGCTTCTACTTGGCAATTGTGCAAGGCGAGCCATCACTGAGCCGAAATGGGATGAACTATTTTTTGGGCAATTGGACCGACGGCTTCGAATTGTGCAAGCGCGCTGAGGGCGCATTCGCCCAAATCCACTAGAACAACAAAGCAGAGTCCATCCGCAGCTCGTTCGGGGTGAAACTACTGGTTTTCAGGCAAAAAGGCACTTTGCTTTCAGAATTATTTTGATGGCGATCCTAAAATGGCGGCTTGGGTAGCAGCAATGGGCAATGCCCAAGGGCTGCTAGACTCACCAAATATGAGCTGGTACAATAAGGACGTTCTACTGGATCACAATTTGACTGGATGAAACACCATCCTGAGAAATAGCCCCAAAACCACTGATGGCGATCCGTGCATACGGATAAGAAGGCCACAGGATCAAATATTCGGCGATCAAAATTGTACGGACCAGTAATTCATACTCTGCACTGTCCACAGTAAGGCTTTATTATCTATTAAAACAAATTTGTTTCTTTCAATAATTTTCAAACGAGGAGTAAGAGTTTACATATACGCCCTCCGGATGCATGAACGAAACGATGGTGGTATCTGTCAGTATTACTTCACTGCAAGCCTGCACCAATCGATGCGCTGGTTACATCTGGTATTGCAGTTTCAATTATTATCAATCGAGTGGAAACTGCGAATTATTTTCTTGGTATAGCGATGAAGCTGACTACTTCAAGGCAGATACGTCTTGCGTGCATTTTACTTACAGGCCTTAACACTTTTTTCTGCACTCGGAGTACAGTAGTCATCCTGGCGAAGTGGCGCTCACCAGCATATGGTTGAATCCAGTGCAATTTAGTAGCGAAATTGTGAATAATTCTTTTTCGCAGCATAACTGTGTCCCCACCAGCCTTTCTGCAGGGGCTCGATTGCCGATCGATCTTCTGTAGAGTTTGTAACTTGATGCCCTGGCACTGGCGACACCTTCGCATCTAGTCGTGGCATAGCAATCAATCAGTGCCCCTTCAAGCAAAAATTGCAAAGAGGAACATAAACTATCCAAAAGCACCCTTAGTAGTTTGTGTGAAAGACTGCTGTTGCGTATTCTCCTGGCTAGTGAGGCTATTCTGCGGTCCGGTGACCTTGAGCACTCTACTGTGTGGTCTGAAAAAGAGCTCATCGATTGCACCCAGGAATGCCTGCATCAAAAAAAATTAATTTGGGCTCAGTAAAACAAATGTTTCAGGTGCGTCGCAGCATAACTGACCATTCAGATCGGACAAGCGTAAAACGCCCTCCAGCCACCAATTCTAGGCACCCTAAGAACGTCAAATGTAAAGTGCGCTCAATTTCTTTACACTGCACAACTGTCAGCTTAGGATCAGCGAGTCGTGGTCCTGTTACAGTGTCGATCATGAATGCACTTCTACGCTGGTCGCTCCTGACTGCGCTCGATCGAGACACGCGAATGAGACATATGACGATCATTACTCTGGGGATTTCTTATCAGCTGATAATGGTGTGGCCGTTGGAAGCCAGGTGGAGTACTCTCCAGCACATCGTCCTTTGTGGTCGTTGGTTTTCTTCGCTATTGCTGTCGATCGGCGCAGTATCGACCATGATCGTCATTTCTGCATATTCGCCAGACGCCGATATTCTTCGAGCGGAAAATGTGATCGCGGCGATTCAGGGCCGAGCAGCGCCAGTTTTGGTCGCAACGAAAATACTAATAGTCGGGGAAGGTGCTACTTTGGTTGTGCATTTGTTGGGCGTCCCATTTACGTTTATCGCCTTCCTGGCTGTTGGCTGCGTCGTACTTCATACCTTGTTCCTGCTGTCGCTCATGCTGGCGTCTTTGTTTCCAGTCACTGCCCATGCGTGTTTGTCGCCTAAGATCGAGCCTGACCCGCAATTTTCACGTCTCTTGATTTGGTACAAAGCTGATTTGTGCGTCCTTTTTCCGCAAGATGCGCCTTTGCCTGATGGTTTTCCTCAAATACCTGTCCTGAATCTGGAAACAGTGACGCAAGATGTTTGGTCTTCGATTGGCGAAGTACCCCCTTGGGTAGTCATGAAATTAAGGGACGTTGCCTCATGAACGGATGATTTCTTCGATCTTTGGTGATAGTGACATCAAGTCTGGTAAAGAGACGATGATTGGGCTTCCCACTTGTACAGTATTCTTTGCATGCTTCTCTGCGAGTAGTGCGTCTCGCGAATTACTGTTTGTGCTTCAGTGAAAGATCATGAACCCTGATTTGTTGTTCTTTAGGCTGAAAGTTTGTAGAGGTACTATATGTGCGGTATCCTCCCGGAATGGTAGATTCTAGAGTCGATTTTTGTTTTCTAAGAATACGAGCTGAGATGACTGTTTCTTGGCAAATGGACGGCATACATTTTTGCGTACATATTGTCGTACCAAGAGTGTGAAAACAATTCTATGCTCAAGCAGGTTTTGATCCTCCTGATGGCGTATATGCTGCAGAAATGATAAATGATATCGCTCGCTTTATCTGAAGGCGGCCAGGTGGCATCACTGAAGTTTCAGGATTGGGTGGCTAGTAGAAGGAGCCAGGACCCACGACTGAGACGGCGCTGATACTGTAGCTTAGGATTTGTTTCTCTGTTTCGTCACAGGGTGATCTAAAGAGCAAATGGACTCACGCTGGGAGTGCATCTCAATGCGGTGCAACGCGCTTTTGGCATTTTTATATTGTCATGTCATCCAAAGTCACCCCACGCACACTTGTTTGCCGCATTGCATCGAGCAATGCTTTGGGCTTCATTGTGGCACTCACAGCAGATCGCTCAACGTGATTCCCGACATCTAAAAAAAAGCATTTGGCGTGCATACCCACAAGTACATTTCTTGATTACTTTGGCGCTCGCAGCCAAGCAAACGCCTCCGCTGGGCAACAGCGAGTCGCTCTCTAAAAAACCTGGCCCAGCACAACCCAAAACCCCCCGAAGAGTGTAGGTTTAGGTTTTGGGACCCAGCGTCGTTCCTGGAGTCACCTTGAGGACCCCCCCCCCCTGAAACTACATACAGCACTCTGTGCGTGCCAGGACAAGACTTCTCATTATGCCCTAGTGTTAGAAATGACCTCAAGGTCAAGGTCAGAATTCTGTCAAAACCCTGATTATAAAACCCATGGTGAAGCCTATAAAATTAACCCAATTTATCACGTTTATAGAGCTCATATACTGTAATGCGTATCAGCCTCCCTTAGCCAAGGCGTCCTCGTGACATAGTAAAATTATTCAGATACAATCGCACAGCAAACTTCGACTAGTAATGGGTGCCCAGCTTACACGTACAGTAACTTAGGTTAAATTTTGTGGTCTGCTAAAATGTGTCAAGTCATCCTTTTTCAACTGGGAAACAAGATGAGACCTGTCTTAGGGCGTGCCTAAGGCAGTTAGACGTGCCTTAGACTTCGAAGGTTTGTTTGGCTGCGAAGGTTCAAAGATGTCCAGAGGGTAACAGGTAAGGATTTACTGAGAATTTTGAATGCACAATTGCTTTGAGCTCTCAACATTTGCCGAGAAACTTTAAAGTACTGAACAGTATGGACGAGAATAAAAGTTTAAAATATTTCGACAAAAATATAAATGTTGCGAAAATGTACTTACCTGCATCGCTGTAGAGCAAAATAAATAAATGAAACATGCGTAAAAAACTAGCTTTTGCCATATCAGCAATAACATCACGCATTACAAAAAACCCATGTCCAAGAAATCCTAAATAGAATGTGTCCATGGCTAAAACCCATTTCGCTGTTTTCGTTGGTGTGCGCGGGCAACTGTTGCTAACTGGCCATAATTTTTAATTCTTGCCCATTCACGCTTAATATTCACGCTGCAATGAAAAATCTTTCCCCCTTTGTTCGTCAGCTCGCCATTTTTGTTATCGTTTCTCGCATTGATTTCGTAGAATTTTGGTGAAAGTCATGTGTTTTTTGATTTTAACTTGACGTGTTTCGAGTGCTGTTTGCTGCTTGAAGTGAGCGGGCACTATCTACCTACATGCGGCCGCGGTGGTGCAGCGGTTCGGCATTTGTCTCTTCAACCTTCTTGGGAGCGAGGCGAGGGGCTGGGCTCGTCTCAGGTTCGATCCCCGGTGATGGAGGTCGGTTTGCGAACCATAAACCCTCGCTGACCTTGCACGCCAGGCTGTGGGGGACTCGCCCAGTATCGTCGAGGTGCTCCAAGTAGGGTTTCGGATAATCGTGCCTACCATGATAAAATTTGTGGAACCTAGCTTCAGTTCCTGTAGCCACAGGCTGCCATTCTGGCGGTTCATGTTCATATTCATGTTTTATCACATCACCAAACGCTTATGCGCACTCGAGGGTGAAGGGACACATTTTACACGACATGATTTACTGGCCCGCGAGTCGAACACTCGCCCGTAACTGCGCACCTGACGTGAGAGGCAGACGCCTAAGCCACCAGGCCACGAGGCCAGTGGTTGTGGGATGCCGACCATAATTCACTGAACAGTCGCTTTTGTCCAATTAGCGGGCACAACAACGTGTTCGCAAATAGATGGGGAATCAAATATTAGTCGCGAAAAGCTTAGATTCTTTACCTAGTATCTCAAGATATCAGCCGCCAAACTTAAAGTAAGGGTCTTCTCTTCTATGTAAAAGTGTAATAAGCATTCAAATAATTAGTTTCACGATGCCTGTGAGATCGCCTGAACTGTGTGGATGATCAACAGTCTCAAAGATTGATCGGCTCTAACATCTGGATATCGAGTTTTGGTAAAGTGCGAGTCAAGGAATGAGTAAAGATGTGACTTACTTTCCGAGATGATGCTGTTTTTCGGGGTCAAGTGATATGGATATCGGGGCAATCAGCTGTGAGGCAGTTCATCTTCAACCTTTCCTATGACAGATAAGAGCATTTGATGGCATTTACTGCACGATCTGTGCGACACGCTCGCTGTCAGCTGGTGACAGGCGCACCTTAGCAGTAAGTCACGGCCACCCCAGGCTGAAAAAAGACGAGCTCAAGCTATAACTTGTAATTGGAATCAATATGAACAATCTGTGACGATCATTTCGATGTTGGAGAAAACCTTGTCAGAATTAATTCTCGTCTGCAAGCCAGTTTTAAATCTGATTGGGCCGTGCTATTCCCGCTGTTCAAGAAATAATAATAAAATAAACGAAATGATTAATTGCTGCTCTCGAAGCTGCCTACACCAAAAAGAAGTACTATGTCACTCTTGCACTTTTGTCGCTGTGAAACTTCGCTTATGCGCTTCACACATTTCTTTCATATTTCTAATATACAGCATCTCTCCAAATTTAAATCTTTTTTCTGGCGCCGTTTTTCCAGAATGACTGTTGTGATCGTCAAGGCTTGTACGTAAAATGCACGCAAGAAGAATCTGTCTTGAAATAGCTGCTTTCATTGCTATACCAAGAAAACAACTCGCAGTTTTCACTCGATTCATACCAATTGAAACTTCGACACCAGATGTGACCAGCGCATTCGTTGGTGCAGGATTGCAGTGAAATTTTACTCAGGAATTCCACGACTGGTTCGTTCATGCATTTGGAAGGCAAATACATGAATTCTTGCTCTTCGTCTGGAAGAAAACAAAATTAAAAATTTGTTTTGTTTTGCAAGTAGCTTTGAATACTGTATATTGTGCAGAGTATGAAGAACTGATCACTGCAAGGTCTATCGGCAAGAATATTTCCTTTCGGTCCTTTGATGCGTATGCATGGCTGTATCTCGTAATTATCAGATTTAGACATATTTCTGACGATAGTATTGACTCCAGTCAAATTAGGATCTGGCGTCGCATCGCTGTTATACCATCGAATATTCTGTATGTCAGCCATTCCCTTATCGCTGCCCATCGCTGCTACCCAAGCCGCCGATTCAGGTGGAATGTCGAAACTCCTCTGAAACAACCGGGACATTGTTTTCAACAAAATGGTTTGTAAACTTTTATAACTTTACGGCCTCACCCCGAAGGAACTGCGGATGGAGGCCGCTTCGTTGTAAGTGTGGATTTGTGCGAATGTGCCTCCAGTACGCTGACACAGTTCGAAGGCGCGTGTCCATTTGGCCACAGTGTAATTCGTCCCATTCAGGGTCTGTGCTGGTTCGCCTGGCACATTAGCCAAATAGAAGCAACGACCACCATTCACGATGCCACTGTATTGGCTGGCGCAATACTTTTCGAAAGTTGTTTGATTGTGGTAACATAGCTGGGAGTAAGCTGCATGAAAAAAAAAGAAAAAACATTTCGAATATAGTCTCACTTGTTGCATGTGGATTACTGGATTTCTCAGCTGTGCATACGGCCAGAGCCGAAGCAGAACTGCGTCCTCCTGGTCAGGGCTGCTGGCCCGGGCAATGCGTCCCCAACATTAGCTAGCCGAGGCACCGCGGTGCCCCCTCGTGAAGCTTCTGATCAAGTGTTCACTATCGAAAATGTGACAACATTATTGATAATGCCATGTGCTCAAACCAGCTGGTAAGGGAGTGTCACATCCAATGTCAAGATTTTCTAATTTTCCACCTTATATCTTGTCCAATTTTCAAATCAACACAGCCGAGACTGCCTACTCGTTTAGCTTCCGTCTCTCCACTTGAAGCACCTCGACGGTACTGGGTGAGTCACCCACGGCCTGACGTGCAATGTCAGCGAGGGTTTATAGTTCGCAAACCGACCTCCATCACCGGGGATCGAACCCGGGACGAATCTAGCCACACGCTCCCAAGCAATACAGAGAGACGAATGCCGAACCGCTGCACCACCGCGGCCTGCTTATAAAGTTTGACTGTTAACCGGCTGTAGGCAAAACCCTTCGGCCCACAAAAATTTAAAAAACAAACCTTACGGCCTCACCCTACCTTACCGTACCTTATCATAATATGACTGCTAGCCATTTATTGGCAAAACGGACTGGAAGTCCCATGGGGAGATGGGGTGGCATGGGGCCCAAACCAAAAACAACGGAAGAAGCTTCAGAATAAGCTTCAGCACACGCTTTTCAGTGGTCAGTAGTGTCCTGAGAGCCGATGTGAGCAGACGCTAGTTTGCTCGACCCCTTCCTGCAGGGCCTGGTCGATTGCACACTATTAAGGCCTTACGACTTTGCTCATATACGACCAAATTATACTGTATGTAGAATTTCAAACGCATCTAACTCAGGGGATGCGAGTCAAAATTTGAAGTGAGTGCGAGTACGCAAATTTCCCATTCTTCAAAAAAAGCGTAGCAGCAACGACGATAAAACACTAGGATTTTTGAGTAAACTGTAAGGTCGACGAGATTTGCTGCCTTACCTGCATGACTAATGATAAGAAGAAAAACCAATGAATGAGAAAAAGTGTGAACAAAGTCGCTTTCTTCCATCTTCGCACAAGTCTGACATAATCAGCGGAACATACGTGACACTTTTCTACCCAAGGGCACAGCAGAGAATGTCCTGATGTCAGAAACTGTTTTTTTAAAGTTGAGAGTTGGGTATCCACGCCAACTATTGCTAATTGACTATGATTTCAAATTCTGGCTTATTGTTACCTTTGAATAAAGAATCTTCGGCTCTTTGTCTCCAAGGTGCTTATCGAATTCGTCACGTCAGTTTCTTTGTGTAAAGTGCAGCCAGCGGACATATCGTCCATGCGTAGATTCACCAAAGGCAGTCACCAATACCCGGTTGCGAAGTCCACACGTCTCCCTGAAAGAATTCAATAATATTGACCTACCCTGCTCAGCACTCGACAAGATAGGATAGGCGTCAGGGCATGGCAGCTGAGGACAGCTGGGTCCCCGGAGAGCTCAGATCATTTATTGTCTATCCTTTGGTCTATTATTCCATCTTTGCCCCCTTTTCCTTGTTTTCTAGCCACCCACGTTCGCTTCCCAAGCAATGCACATATTTTCACAGAGCCGCTTGATCCTTTTACTATTGCATTAATTGTAAGCCCGAGAAAGTTAGACAATTAGTCAACAGCTAGCACAGAATATGCGTACAGTAACTACAAACATGTTTCATCCAAGAGACACTGTATGATCTCTCGAAGAGGAAAACCAGGTTAAGTTCCAGACAGAAGGCAAGCAGAAAACTTTCAAGGTGAATTGTATTGTGAACAAGGTTTTTTACAAAAGAAAATAAGAGAAGAATAAGAATAGGAAAATTTTCAAGAATTTTTTTTTTTTTTTCTGTGGGGGGTGGTTTTTTTTTGTAGGGTATTAAAATAGGGGGGTGGTGTAATTAAGGGGGGGGGGGGGGGGGGGGAGAGGGGGGGGGGGGGGGGGTGTGATGTGGTGACCCTAGAAATATTGTGTGGGGTTATTTTTTTTTTTTATGTGGGCATCTTTTTTTTTTAAAATGCCAAAGTCGAATTTTCGGAGAAAGTTAAATTGCACTCACTTTGCACGCTTTTGCCTGTGATGCGCAGGATAGCAGAGTACTGTGACCGCAACGATTTTCATTAACATTGGTAAAAAGTAGGTGGGAACTATTTTTTCTTAGTTTCTTCGAGATTTAACAGCGTAATCGATCTTATGGAATAAAATTAGCACGAAAGTTGGTTTAAAAATGCCAAAACTTGACAATTTTTAGGTCCCAGGCTTAACTGATTATTCAAGTGCAATTATCCGAGGTCGACTGCACTTAGTACATGCTTTAGTAGAGGAATACATCTGCTTTGATTTTTCTGCATTTCTAAAATTTTCTATTAGTTATAATTATTTGGATTAGTTTATTGGTTTAGCTTTTTAGTTTATTGTCTGAAAGTTTATTTTCTTGCCATTCATCCGTTACAGTTCAAACACAAAAATGGGAGCGTCACCAAATGTAAACATATGCCACATTATTGTTGACCTACACATATTTGGCGAGAGCGCTATTTTCTTTCAAAAATCAACCATAAGATCAAATACGTTGTAAAATCTCGAGGAAACTAAGAAAAAAAATTGCTCCCAATCTTTTATTAGCACTTGTAATGAAAATCGTTGCAGTTACAGTACTCTGCTATCCTGCGCATCACAGGCAAAAGCGCGCGAAGTGCGTGCAATTCAACTTTCTCCGAAAATTCGATACTCGCATTTTTAAAAATAATGATGCCGATCTGCGCAAATTGAAGTATGCCAACCTTATTTTACCTGGGGACTGCATATCGCAGCACTCTCACCTTCTGCAAGGTTACCCCCCCCCCCCCGTGCTAGTATAGCTCGAACTGTTAACTAATCTCAGCTCATAAGCCGTGATCTAATCTTGAACAAACACACAATTCTCACATTCATTGACGAGCTACAATTCCTAAAACTACTAAAATCATAAGTTCAAAGAAATTTTTGCGGTCTACTTGTCACAAATCGGGACCACAGTGGCGAGTAAGATACGGCATCGTTGTAAGTAGAGGCCTTGAAAGATAGTGAGTGTATTAAAATGCAAAAGGGGACAATTTATTTTTAGATTTTGCGGACTCTTCTTCGTGACCGCGACTAATATGATCGAGGAGCTAATCCAGTGATCAGACATCTTTGCAGTTCGGTCACAGTTGGAGGGGCATGGTGGAGCCTTCTAATAATGAGACAGGCTTAAGGGAGCAAAGGGCTGCCATCTCTACCTTTAGAGCTATTCCCCAGCCATAACTGCTAGTTTTGCCAGCAATGATGTTGAAAGCTTAATTTCTCGCCCGAACTCTGCGTGTTCCTCTTTAATGACACCATCTTCAGGGAGCGAGGGTTGAGCATAAGTCATGCGCTCCTTGCTTAGATTGTTGCTGCGGATTGTACGTCCCTAATTATACACTGATTTTTCTGCAGCTTTCTCATCTACGCATACGTAGTACGAAAAGTAGGTTCGTCACCTGCATCAGTTTCAGAAGGACGTAGAATTGGCAGGTCTGATCGTCAGACTATCGTGGCAGATGAAAGCCAGCGCCTGCGCCATTCTGTAACTTCTTGTTAAAGTGGCGCAAAATTGCTGTTAAATCTCCACTTTTCCCCCAATAACGGGAGAGTCGCGAAATCGGACAATTCAATGGGCGTTGAGATCTTTTGCTTTTTCAACTGAGGGACATCGGTTTTCCCAAGGGCGCTGCTCCCAGAGGTGCCAGCATCCAAAAGCGAGATAGAGGGATATTTTGACATGTTTCAGTTTATGCACTGGATCTTGCCGTAGGTCCCCTCTGAAGCATGGTGAAAAAGCATATTTTTCGCCTCCGTGCAATAAGCGACGCAGTTATGTACTGTAGAAAAACAGCGGATTGACGAGTGTGAAAGTCTCGTACCCTCGTTTTTGAATCGTTTTACAGAACGCACACCGCTAATACGCTGAAAAGCAATGAACTGTGCTGATTTAAAGTTGAATTATAAGTTCATCCTTCTTGCAATCTCATAATTTAGGCCAGCATGTACACAAATTGTTATTTCATGTACAAAGATTGTTATTTCTATCTTTTCTTGGCTATATTTCACAAAAATACTGTAGCCATTTCCAATAAGGAAAAGTCTTCAAGGATTGTACGTAAAATGGTCGCATGATGAATCTGCTTTGAAGAAGCTGGCTTCCAGGCTATACCAGGAAAATAACTCGCATTTTCGGGTCGATTGGTACCAATTGAAGCTGCGACACCAGATGTAACCAGCGCATTCGTTGCCACAGTCTCGAAATGAAGTGACGATCAGAGATACTACGGCTGCTTCATTCATGCATTTGGAGGGCACACGAGTAAATTCTTGCGCTTCATCTGCAACAAAAAAATGAAAATTTGCATATCAAAAAGATGTATCTCTTACTGTAGACAGTGCAAAGAATTAATAAACGGCTTCTGCAACGACTATCCGAAATCATGTAACTACTACTTGGCTGTTTAATCTTAATGCATGACTGATCATCAGTATTATTCTCTGGTTCTGACATATTCCGCAGGAGAGTATTGGATCCGGTCAAATTGTGATCTGGTACCGCATCGCTATTATACCAACGAATATTCGGTACGTCTGCAATCCCGTTAGCACTGCCCTTAGCTGCCATCCAAGTGTCATATGAGGCAATGGAATTACTCTGAAATAAAAGAACCACAAATATTGGCTTCTGTTCAGAAATAAAGTGTCTTGTAGTCTTACCCATAACGAACTGCGGATGGAGGCCGCTTCGCTGTAAGTGTGCAACTGGGCGAAAGTGCCCCCAGTGCTCTTGCACAGCTCGAAGCCGCGCGTCCAGTTAGCCACAGTGTAATTCGTCCCGTCCAGCCTTTCCGCTGGTTCGCCTGCCGAAGTGACCAAGTAGAAGCAACGGCCCCCGTTGACCACACCTCCGTATTGATTGGCACAATCATTTTTGAAAGCCATTTGACTGGGGAAACATAGCTGAGAATAAGCTGCATGAAAAAAGTGAAAAACCCTCTTTCTTATACAAGTTATTGTGATGGCAATTTGAATTTTGGCTGTAAAATCGTTGAGAAGCCTATCAAGAATCTGTTGATGTACTCAACATACTCCGAAGAGTAACCGCTTTTCTATTGGTTGCAGTACAGCCGCAGGACTCTCGAATTGTTTTTTTTTCACAGTAATCAACCAGCAGCCGTGATGATAGAGTCTGTAGAGCGATCTACCCTCACGCCAAGCTCTGCTTGACTTCTCTGCCAGAGCACTCCACTGCGGTAAGGCGTTTGTGTCAGCACCGAGTCCCCGAGATGACAGCGGGTGAGTCGCATTTGGTGCCCATCACTTTGCGGCACTTCTGCAAGTAAGTTGCCCTGATCAAGGCCTGCGATGAGCTCACTGTATCGCCGTCGAAGACTGATTCCCACTCTGATCGTAAGAACAAGCTACTACAGTAAGCTGCTCCCAGGCCAAAAGGACTTGCGAGCTCTTCATCGGGGCTGCTCAAAAATGGCGGGAAACACCGTCACCAACTGAGCAACTCCGTTTCCAAACCTGCTTTACCTGTACAACGTTGGTGCAGAATGACTGCGAAAACTAGTGTGGTGAAATGATTAGTTGAAGCCATTTCAGACGCTCGACACTCCAAGGTTGAACACCAAGCGACACTCGCTGTGACACTATTCACCCGAAGAGCACTACAGAACGTATCTACTGTTGCTCGTCCAAATCGAGCATTTAGTGTCTGCGGCAACTGTTGCTAACTGACCAGACTCTTCAATTGTCACCCCTTGTGCGAACAAAATCACGGATGAGAGCAATAAATTCACCTCATTGTTCCCCAGGTAATTCGCACATATTGACGCCTCCTTTTTTGTAGCGCTACAGTATTCTGACAGCGCTTACAGTACATCGCAACCTTATCGACGTAACCGTCTCTTGACTATTTGTCGTCATGACTGCATGCTGTTAGCCACCTGCGATGACCAAAATGTTTTTTTATCAGCCACTGTAGCGCCAGGTCTAACATCGGGTAAGGAAAAAGTAATCGACCTGACCCGAGACCGAAAATCCGATACCCGAACCCGACCTAACGTTTTACTGACTCCTTATATCTGACTTGCTGAGCAAGATGCTCATTTCTCATGCTAAAATATATGTATCTTGTGTATTTCCATATTAATTTCATCGAAATTACGCGCAAAACAGTGGGATAAATAACCTTATTAGCAGTTTGAGAGGCCAGTCTGTATCGAGAAATTTTGTTCCATCTGTGAGTCATAAAAGTCGGGTTTTTGGAGCTCCGAAATCAAAACCCTGACCCGACCCGGCCCGGTTATCGGGTCCCGGTCAGAATCGGGTACCCAATGTTGGACCTGGCTGAAACGCACACATGAAACTCTAATTTCAATATCGTAACATGCGCCCACCACCTACGTCCTGCCTGGTTACCGCCCCCTGAGTCTAGGCGCCAGACTCCAGTCAGACGAATCCTTCGGGTGCATACGTAGTTGATGCCGAGGGGAGCTTACGCACTCCGCGTACGACTCAGGGTTGTAGCGCCCAGCCTTTGGTGGTCTAAGACTGGTGAAACATCAACCCGAGAGGTTGACGTACCACTTGCACCAATCGATGGACACACTACCGGCTCCGAGCACGTGTTACAATATCTACCATGACCATGGGGATAGGGCTGCTCTCATCGACAGTCGCCTAATCTCTAGACTTCCGCGTCGACACGATCGTTCCTCCAGAAGATCCTAGAAAATCAGTCGTCCTAACCGTCAAAGCTCAGTTGCTCTGGGCACCGTGCTTTCTGGTCAGCTCGTCGACCAGCTGACATCAGCCGCGATCCCTTTTCCAGCCGCTTTCGCTCAACAGGTCCTGAGTGGTAAAAGGCACAGCGCAATAGAACAATCTCAACTATAATGGGAGGATTTTCATGAAACATGAACATGAAACCTGATATGCAGTATATCCCTCAGCGCAGGCGTATGCTGGGTCACGCGACCACCTCACCTGGTCTCGTTGCGGTCGCAAAACGGTCGTCTGGCGAGTTTAGTCGCATGGTGCCCCTAGAAAGTGGGAAGTGGGGAGCGGGAGTGTGGCAATCGGAATAGGTAATAGAAAGTGCAGAGAGATCAAAGACAGAGAGCACACAAATCACGGCTAACAGAAGCAGTGGACTGGGGTGCGTCAAGCGAGTATTTCGTTTAAGTTGTGCACTGTTTGGGGCGTAATTTTTGGCGTGTGAGCCGCATTTGATTTTATATTGCTTGGTTTTCATGTGATCTTTTGTTAAAATGGGTCCTAAAACGAATCTGCTGAAAATGACTGACCGATTGATTCCCGATCAACTGGCGCATAACTGGCTGACCAAGCCGCTGATTGATGTGATCGAATGATCGACATGATCACCTGATCTAATCGATGCGACCGGCTGATCAACCGATTTGATCAGTCGGTTGATCGATCGATCGGCCAGTCATGCTGATGAGTAACCGATTTATGAACTGAAATAAATCAACCAAGTGACTGATCGATCAAACAATCGACTGATCAAAAAAATCAGATCGATCAAATTTGCTCATCAACTGATCGACCAGGCTACAAGACTTGGCTAGCTTCTCTGGGTTATTAGTGTGCAGCAAAAGAGCTACAATCACTCGATTAATTTTAATACACAACCAGACAAGTGCGAATTCTAACAGATTTAGAATTAATATGACGAATAAAAAGATTTGTCATCATTCCTCCCAAGCTGGATGCATTCGGCTGAAAACTGCCCATCATTCTTTTCGTCACAGCTAATTATGCTGCAACTTTGTCAGATACAAAAAATCGATTACATTTTTCCCACTATTTGGCCTCAATTTGCAAATGTGACCGCTCAGCACAGAATTCGTCAAGGATTGTACGTATAATGGTCGCAAGACATATCAGTCTTTAAAAAGCTCGCTTCCAAGCTATACCAAGAAAATAGGTCACATTTTTGAGTCGATTCATACCAGTTAAAACTGCGACACCAGATGTAATCAGCGCATTCATTGGTGCAGTCTTGCAGTGAAGTGACACTCGGGGATACCACCACTGCTTCGTCCATGCATGTAGAGGACATACGAGTAAATTTTTGCTCTTCGTCTGCAAGAAAAGAATGAAAATTTGTTTTTTCCAAAATATTGGTTAGCTTACTGTAGACAGTGCAAAGAATGAAAAAATGGCTACTGCAAGGACTATCCGAAAAGATGCGACTACTCGGCCCAACCATCCGTATGCACGGCTGAACCGTTGTGGTACTACCAGATTTTGACATATTTCTCACGATAGTCTTGGATCCAGTCAAATTGTGATCTGGTACCGCATCGCTATTATACCAAGTAATATTGGGTACGTCTCTCATCCCGTTTACACTGCCCTTAGCTGCCACCCAAGTGTCAGTTGAGACATTGAAATAACTCTGAAATAAAAGACACTGCAAGCATTGTCTTCTGTTATGACAGTGTACTGTAAACCTCACCCCGAACGAGCCGTGGATGGATGCCACTTCGCTGTAAGTGTGGATTTGGGCGAATGTGCCCCCAGTGCGCTGACACAGTTCGAAGGCCTGGGTCCAATTGCCCACAGTGTAATCAGCCCCGTTCAGGGACCGTGCTGGTTTGCCAGTCACATTGGCCAAATAGAAGCAGCGACCCCCGTTGACCACACCTTTGTATCGGCCGGCACAGTCGTTTACAAAAGCTGTTTGATTGGGATAACATTGTTGAGAATGGGCTGCAAGGAAAAAGAAGTTAAAGATCCCCTTTTTATGTAAGTCCAGACACAATATTTGCTCCTCGAGTTTTGGCTGTGAAGTTGTGGAGTGAGAACTAGATTGTCTAGAATTTATGTGTCTACTCTCCATAGAATACATTTAGCAGATTTGTCTTACTTTTACACAAAATCTTTATGGGTTCTGTCCCGTACGCATTTTTGTGAACCCTCGGACTTTCGCTCGCTGTGGAACAACATTGTTGCAACGTTACAGTATGCAAATAACCGTGTTTTTCTCATTGCATGTTCGACCTGCTGGAGAAGCAGCTACGATTCTTCCTCTGTCTACGCAAAGACTGTCTATTTGAAATGAAGGGAATTTTAAAACGAATGTGATGCGCAAAAAATGCGCGGAATAGATTCATCTACGTACATTCTCTGTCAGACACACATTTTCTTAGGCCTGGATCCCGATCCCGATCGGATCAAATAACCGATCCACCTATCGTTTTGGCTGATGGGGGCTTGTTGGATCGGATTAGAAAAATTTCAGATCGGATCAGATCATGTAAAATATCCGAATCCGATCAAAATTTTTTGATCAGATCAGACTGGATATCTCACAGTTGATCCAGTCCGGCCGTGAGATGATGCGAACAATACTTTCTCAGAGTGAATATTTGCTACGGGGCTGGGAGGTGGGAGTCTAAAAGACGCCTTTTTCGATAAACTCACTCTATGCCTCTTATCAAAGCAAAACGAACAAGGGAACATCGGCAACCGTTAAGTCGAGTTTCGGAAAACGAAAACTATGTTCCTAGGTGCACAAGAAAGCTCTGTGCAAAATATTGAGGCGTATGGCCAACGTCAGCAGTGGTCAGCGTCTAAAGTCCTAAAGTTTTGTGTGGTAAGGAAGCCGAGCGGTGAGGAAAACATGCAGAATTTTTTCAAACGCGGTTTGTTGGATCGGAGTTTCGAGTTTAAGCTCGCAAACTTGCGATGCCCACGCGACGCGCCCGCTTGTCCAGTAGTGTCCAATATCCACGTTTGCATCCAAGCATTAGCGCGCCAAGACATCAACAATGTCTGCTAGCGAGCGAAAGTCCGAGTGTTCACAAAAATTCGTCCCGTACAGGCCAACGGGGACTCCTAACTTGTTTAGTCCCATAGCAGTCATGCATGATGAGGGAGCGACTGGCTCTCAAGGGGTTCCTTTGACGACTCCACCATGGCTCCTCCACTGATGCAAGACACCAGAACCCCAGGTAAATGCAATCTAAACCAAAAAGACCGCGGCCTTTTTTGTCAAGGCTGCTGGCCCGAGCAACGCGGGACCGATGCCTTAACCAACTGACCACCACGACTTCATGTTGCCTTACCTGCATCATGGTGGTGTAAAGCGAAAAGGAAAAATAGTATGGGAATATGCTTGGCTTTTGTCATTTCAGACGCCAATGTTGAACACTCGGCGTCACTCACTCTGACACTTCTCCCCAAGGAGTGCTGCCAAGAATGTATGCCATTGTCCAGAACATGTTTCGACAGCATCGAGCATTTGGTGTCTGCGGGCAACTGTTGCTAAGTGTCCAGAACTTTAAATTGTCACTCATTGTATGGGAAAAATCACAGTTGAATGGAAATTATTCACCTGATTGCTACCCAGGTAGTTCGCACATACCTATCGTTGGGCCAAACGGATTTGGCAATGATTTTGTAGCGTCATTTTGACGATGTTTTTAATCGCGCCCTCTGCGACGTACACATTCCATCGACTCTCCGACACCATGCTGATAATGGAAGGCAAGCCATGCGCGTAATGACCAAAAAGCGCACTCAGCTCCTGTAAGCTGCTGCTGCAGAGCGCACACATTGAAAAGTGCAGCACTGATTTCCAAAACTACTTTGATGCAAGAGAGCGTCAAATTAGGCAATTTCAACAGTCGCAATGACCAGTGGACCTCGCGAATTTGTGAATGATGGAAGATCAGCTGATCGTCGCTTACACCTCCAGGTCCGCGTCGACACAATCGTTCCTCGACGATCCTCAAGAAGCAGTTGTACAAGGCGTGTTTGACCTGTCTGTGGGTTGCCTGGGTACCCGGTTGCCTTATACACGGAGCAGTGCATTGGCTTGCCCTCGTTCGCCAGTCGATACTCATTTACTACATTTTGTTGAGGACATTTTGTCTTGTAGACCCCGGACAACTGTGCAAAAAGGTGATGTCCGTGCATTGGAGGGTACCACGGGAAGTATGTGGTCTCAACAACCCTCCAGTCAACGCCTCGCCAGGAGAGAGTATCGACCGGCGAACGAGGGCAAGCCAATGCACTGCTCTGTGCATAAGGCGGCCAGTCAAGGCAGCCAGGTACCCAGGCAACCCACAGGTCAAACACGCCTTGTACAACTGCTTCTTGAGGATGTCCTCAACAAAATGTCCTGTCGCAAAATGTCCTGGGATAAAGTGTCCTCAGACATATTTAATGTCTCGGACATAATATCCTCAACAAAATGATCTGCGCAAAATGTCCTCAATAAAATGACCTGGCGTGAAATTTCCTGCACAATGGGCATTGTTCTCGTCATATCAAGGAGGTCGGTTTCACATTCCATGGTCGATCGCAGTCTTGGAAGGACTTTGACTTTTAACGAATGTCTCGGCGCAGTGCAGGAACGAGCGACTTATCGGCTTACATCTCGAAAAAATGCCTCTTTGAAAAGCAGAGTTGAAGGCCATTTATTTGGGTTCCATATGAGATTATCGAACGGCAAACACTCCTGGAAATGCGTTTTTACACAAAAACGGGATACGGATCCAATCGACGAAAATTATCAGCGTTTCGGAGGGTGGACACAACCATACGGCAAGCTGCAAGCGAAACTGATGGTCAATGACCTTCGAGAACGTGCCCGAGAATCTCAAGAAGCCCCTTCACAAGTTATCGCTATTGTCACAGCTGGTATGCAGCATTACATACTGCAGGGTTACGAGTTATCTACATGAGCTCGACTCCCTGAGGTCTAAGTCAAGCCGCTGCTTCTGAAATGCAGTCCATGAGCAGCATGAGAGAACAGCGCAGCGTGTGCGTCAGCGAGAAAATGCTCCGAGAACGGAAAGAGGCAGCCATCTGGTCGAGGATCGTTGAAGGATTACTGGGCCGTCCTGCTGGAGGTAGTGTGACCAGTGCAGCCGAGAGCCCGAGGCAGCCAGCCAAGTCTTCCGACCTACTGTAGTCCTCGGCCGAAGCAACACTCTGACCGATGACGCTCCTAGCTGCTGGCTCCGTGCAGAGTATCCAGTGCCACTGTGAGTCTACCGTTACCGATTTTACACTGCAGCCTGCCCCATCTAGGCACAATTGGCCACTGTATGTTTCTTTCACAGTTCTACAGTTATGTGGCAATGATATATCCGTGATTGAATGCTATGCGTCTTTCAGCCATGGATAGCTTATTTACTAGTGTGCGCGTGGGACGGAGGGTGGGAGGAGTGACACTCACTTTTCACTCAGGTCACTGTGGAGTCTGCGTCACCAATGGATTCAATTGAATAAGCGTTGAAGCGGATTTGCTTGGGCGCTGTAGGAAAACGTGTGAAAGTCAGTACTCTCGTCTATACTGCACGCACTGGCAGTTACAATGATAAAATGATTTGTCACTATTATCATTATTTTAATAATTAATCTCGCAAGTGTAGACCCAAAAAGGTATAATTCTTTATGACACCTCCAAAAATACTGAAATTTTGTTGGACACACTTGGCATGAGTACATATTTCTTTCCTTGTTCAGCCTCATTTCGCAACAATCACAGCTCAGAAATGTCGTCAAGGATTGTACGTGTAATGGTCGCAAGATGTATAGTACGCCTTGAAGTATGTTGCTTCCGGCCCATGCCAAGAAAATAACTCGCATTTCCCACTCGATGGATACCAATTGAAACTGCGACACCAGATGTAACCAGCGCATTGATTGGTGCAGGCTTGCAGTGAAGCAACATTCGAAGATACCACGACCGCTTCGTCCATGCACGTGGAGGGCATATGCGTAAAGTCCTGCACTTCGTCTACAACAAACAAATGAAAATTTGCTTTTAGAAAAATTTGTGTAGCTGTAACCGGGCTTGGGTAGCGGCCGTGCGACTTTGGCTGTAACACAAAAAACGAGAGATTGACGTCCCCCATCCAGGGGAGAGTCAGACTTTGTCATATGTCATACTTTATCCATACCAAGAACTATTCAGCGCACTCGAGGGCTGAGGAACACATTTGACAATCATTTTGTGCCGAGGCGGGAGTCGAACCCTCCCCTCTAAGTGCGCACACAGCGTAAGAGGCAATTGCTACCCGCTTCTAGGCCACGACCCCGGTGTCCTGCACGGGTATAAAAATCGTACCCTTCCCGTACCCGCTACAAACCTCTGTAGCCAGATCCATACCCGTACCCGGTTTTTTCGATTAATGTTCGAATGTAGTATAAAAACAGAAAAGTAATCAATTCATGAAAATAATCACAAAAAACCAGAGTTTTCAAGGAAACTCGTTCAATTTTCAATCAAAAGTTTATTCACTATCGCAAGATAAAAGACTTTCTCAAAGCAGTAGTCTGAGCCAAATGCTTCAGCGCTGAAATCCTGAATAAGATCTATTTTGAGTAATTGGATTTCTCGTTCCTTTGGAAATAGACATCTCAATCACAGCTTAAAGAGACACTTTCCCAACTTGAGGCTTAAGCTGATAACAGCCTGTCAATCTAAAACCCTGAATGAAACGCATTCATGTTGGAGAGAGTAAGGAGTGCCAAACGTGCTTTATTTTTGATCGCAATAGTGTAGCTTGTCTGGAGAGGTCAACAAGCTAGTTTGCGTGCAGCAGCCAGTTTCACAAAAAATGAGACGTGTCTGATCGTGAGTCGCAGGACATGCATACAAGAAAGTGCTATCCTACATCAAAGCGACACTGCTGTCCTAATCTGAGGAACCTGACCTAATCGTAAGAGTGAAAGTGACTCGGATCCTGAAAAGGGTCAAGGTTGCTGCACTGGTGCATATCTGTCATATTCAAGTACGGACCGTTATTTTCCCTCGGTTTCTCTTACAGTTAGAAGCTCAGAAATACTCGGTCATCTTTTCTTCTACCTTGTTTCAAAGTTTTTTAACTGAAGATGCTCTGTACAGTTGTTTTATCTCCCAGAAATTTCCACTACCAGCTTTTACAGCAACCTTTTATCTGTTTTTTAAAATTTTTGTCGATGCTTTGATAGGAGCTTACACAGATAATCTAAAAGTCATAGCCATAGCGACTCAAACCAGGTTCTTTTTTTGCAGCAAACAAACCATTTCCAAATCTCAAAAACGTTTAAATATTCTGATCTTTTTATCAGTATATCCTGTTTGTGAAAAGATATGATATATAACCCATGAAGGGTTTGTATATTTTTTGAGAATATACACGCCCTTCACGTGGCGCGTGTGCAATTTCAAACAAAACAGATGGTAGATATGGATATGTATATGATTTCGATATCGATGTCAAATGATATCGATTAGATATAGATATGGATATCGATACGGATATCAACAGTAGTAACGTCCAGCCTCAAAGTAGCAGACCAGAACTGTTTCGCAAAAACCAGTCACAAAATACATAAGATCTAAATTTTGCAGCGCTGTCATAAATATGTATGAATAAAAAAAATTAAACAAGAACGAATACCCGAACCCGCCGACCCTTAGCCAAATCCGTACCCATACCCGGCGGGTATGGGTGTGGGTATGGGTAAGGGTACCCATGCAGGCTTTGGTATCGACTACTCTCTCCCATTGGCCATGGCCTACCAGGCGGGGATAACACAGCTTACTGTAAACAGTGCAGAGAATGAAATGATCGAAACTGCAAGGCTTATCCCCAATTATGCGATAACTTGGCCCTCTTATGCGCAGGCACTGAGGATCCGCGTTGACATTTGTTTTTGACATATTTCTCAGGATAGTGTTGACTCCAGTCAAATTGTGATCTGGTGCAGCATTGGCATTGTACCAGCGCACATTCGGCAGGTCTCCCATCCCTTCAGCATTGCCCATAGCTGCTACCCAGGCCGCCAAATCGGGTGAACTATCGAAATAACTCTGAAATAAGACAAGATGTATTGACATCCTTGATTAAGCAATTAGTAGTCTCACCCAAAACGAGCCGCGGATGGATGCCGCTTCGCTGTAAGTGTGGATTTGGGCAAAGGTGCCTCCAGTGCGCTGACACAGTTCAAAGGCGCGTGTCCAATTGGCCACAGTGTAATTATCCCCGTTCAGGGACCATGCTGGTTCGCCTGCCACCTTGGCCAGATAAAAGCAACGGCCGCCATTGACCACACCTTTGTATCGGCTGACACAGTCGTTTTTAAAAGCTGTTTGATTGGGATAACATTTTTGACCATAAACTGCAAGAAAGAAAGAAAAAGTGGAATTCGTTCTTGCACAGTACATACACTTGCCATAGCCCACAGGATTTCACGGGGGATTGCAAGATTTTGTAGAGGCTCGACTGGCAATCGATCCTTTGCATGGAGCCGACAGCTGGGGGTGTCGCGTCACCCATCAGGGTGGTGCTTCTGCCATGGACTGGGTCGGAAGATCTGGTTGGCTGTCCAGGGTTTTGGCGTGTTGCAAAAGCTCCACCGGTCACTCTCTCCGACCATATGGACCAGTCCGAGTAGCACATGCATTGGTGAGTCGGTGCGCTGGCCTTAGTCACCCCTCGTGATCCTGGTCCCGTGTCTCTGCCCCTCTACAGGTTTCCTCATTTGGGCCAGTCAGCGGGCGAGGAGGGCGAGGACTTGCAGTCGATACTCTGCACTGAGTTAGCAGCTGGGAGCGTCACCCATTAGGGTCATGTTTCAGCCATGGACCAGGTCGAAGTCTATGTTGACTGTCTTGAGGGCTCGGCGTGTTGCAAGCGCTTTACCTAGGACTCCCTTCAGGAGTAAGTACCCAGTCGTATTAATTGGTCGATGCCGGAGTGAGAACGAGGAAGAACTCTGATTTCAGGGTGCACTGTAGATTCTGCAGGTATCCTACCTGTATGACCACATTGCAAGCCGAATGTGAGAACCAGTGTGAGAATATGACTAGCTCTTGCCATTCCACACCCGCGAGCACTACTGTACATTTGAACATCGACCGATTCTCGCTGCGACTTTTCCACCCAAGGAGCACTACAGACATTGCCCTGCGTCCAAAACACGTTTTGTCTGCATCGAGCATTTTGTATCTGCGGGCAACTGTTGCCAACTGATCACACTTTCATTGTTCCCCATTGTGTGGAAACCACTGTTGAAGGAGAAGCATTCACGCACAGCGTACATTGATTCCTTCAGTTTTGTTGCCACTCCCTTCAACATTTTTGTACATCGAAGCCCCAGCGACGTACACGTTCAATCGCCTGGCACCACGCTATCATCGAAGCTAAGCAATGCACTCACTTAGCAGTCGCCTCCTGGCGCACAGTACTGCTACTGCGTCGCTTGCCATTCGAGTGCGCAACCTGCGTTTTGGCAAAAAGTAAAATAAATGCATCCAGCAGACAGTCATACGCGCAACGATCCAAAACATTTTGAAGTTTTCTCGTACCACAATAAAAACCACCTTGTAAACATAAAACATGACACTGCCTAGATTAGTGCACACACCACTGATTAAATGCAACAACTGAAAGCCGATCGTGGTCAGTCTACACCGAACTATCATATCTTACTAACTGCGCTCATTCCAAGTCTATCAACAGCGCACAATAAATTCACTGCAATAAAGAATAGATATGCAAGGCAGTGAGTTGTTACAGGTCATTCGTACTCCCATTCAAAACGGCTGTACTCAAACTTCATCCGATTCCTAACCCAACCATAACGTACCTAGATACTACACACTTGTACAAATCGTATCTAAACTTATGCACAAAGTATAGGTACCTAACGAATATGCAAACCTACAAAATAGTACACCCACCCCACTCGACAGAGATAGCCATGAAAAGATCCTGCTTACTTACTTCACCAATGAAAGACCAGCACTCGCCTGCTACACCTCACCAAATAGATGCCACCGTGCCAACTACTCCAACATCATTACACTATCAACACTTGCATTCCATTCCTGCCGTCCATTTAGAAAACATCCCCGCACATTGAAGAAAACCATGACAACGCCCGCATCCACCATATCCCCTCGCCCACCTCGAATCCGAGATCATTAACAAATCGTTCCTGGTCGTTTCTAAAAAGAAAATTATTGCTGCCTTGTAAAAGAGCATCTTGCACGACTTGCAGCTGCTGCTGTGCACCGCACTGTCTACGTGCAGTGTGCACACTGAATACAGTCCGCTTATGCTCTGTGCCACTTAGAATGGGCTGATAAGTCTTTTTGGCACAGAAAAATCAGTCAGTCAGTCACTACCATAATATACTTCACCAACATCGCTGACTTCGTCTGCGGAGAGGTAGGTCTGATCTTCTTCCGGAGGGGGGGGGGGGGGGTCGGGGGTCGGCGACTTGGCGGCCCATTTTGGCTGCTTGTAAAAATTGAATTTTTAAATTTAAATTTAAAGTTAGTTTGGGCCCTCCAAGGCAAAACATTGGGTCTTCTTTACTATACCAAATGAAATTTTTCTTTTGTGGGTGGGGTCAAAAATAGCAAAGGCACCTGCACCATCTCGCCGGGCGGGACAGGAGGGTCTTCGCCATGTAAAAAAATTTTCTTCTGCCAAAAATCGTGGGGGTAAAAACACTAAAGTTACCTGCACACCCTTGCCGGGCGGGACAGGGGGGTCTAAAAAATTAAAAGGGTCCCCCCTGTACAAAATTTTTTAAAAACTTTGAAGGGGGTCTGCGCTATGTAAAAAAATTTTCTTCTGCCAAAAAAAGTAGGGGGGTCAAACACAGTAAAGGTGGAGGGCACAGACTGCGTGACCTGCACACCCTTGCCGGGCGGGACAGGGGGTCTAAAAAATTAGAAGGGTCCCCCTTCACAAAATTTTTCAAAAATTTTTTAGGGGGGAGGGTCTACACTACCTTGGATACCCAGTCAGCGATCAGACAGTACCTACCAGCCTACCACGCTTTCCTTATTATTTACGCTGAACCCCGATTCCTAAAGTTTGGAGTCCGGATCCTGACCAATCGACACCTTACTACAGCATGGATGACACCGCAAGACGGGCCCACATCCATTCACACCCAGGCCCCTTACCTGAATCAAACTGAACTGTTCATACACGCTGGCCAGTTCCTCCTTCGTGTACTGATTGAGAATTGTGAATCCTTTCAGCGCCGCGTCCATTCTCAACGCGCAGTCCAGACAATAAACCACAAATTTGCGATCTTGTTCCATCACGTACAAAATATTGAATACTTCGATCTGGAAAACAATGTCAGACATCTAATCAATTCCTGCTACTACCAGGACTCTGCCACCCTCCTTGTTGAGTAACAACTCAGATACAACGAAGGACAGCGTAAAAGCTGAAACTCCAACCTGAGTTGGTAATGGTCAGTCCAGCTCATACACGGGTGACGCCCTCAAAATACTTCACTTTTCTTATCACATCAAACCGCTAGTTCGGCTGACAGATTAGCACAGCTTCGAGCCTTATCCTGAAGCAGTGTCTGTCAATCCGCCATATATGCAAGCCGGATCTGCCCCATCTTCTTATCGTCAATTTGTAGCCAGGCCTGGCAGGCGCAGGAGAGAATCCGTGGAATCCGACTGGAACAAGGCAAGTCTTACGACTAAACCTGCCCTGCGGGTGACCAGCCAAGGAAGACCAAGAGTTCTCTCCCACTCGCCATAGCCCGCCAGGCACAAGGGTTGCACAAGTCCTCCCACAGCCCCTAACTTCGACAACAACTCGTACTCACCTCGCACACAGTGCAATAATGAGCCGGTTCTCCTTCCTCTCTCGGCTGATATCTCAATTCTTTCCCTAACTTGCTCGTCACAAAATCCGTGCACAAATAGCTGTGAACCAAGGACCGCAGCAAAACTGATTTAATCCTATCGCATAATGCCTGATCGGATAGTTTCACATTGCGAGCCAGTTGCCAGGACAAATGTATGACTGGCACGATTGACTTGAACTTGTGCAATTTATTCCATTCGTACCGCTCGATAGCCATTTCGTACTGAGTGGCCGTGAACGGGCCCACGTTCCAGGCGATATTATTACACCAGCCCGTCGCCTGCACCCAATGCACCGTCCCTGAACCAACCCACACCAAATCGCCAGGTTTCTGAGTAAATCGGTAAACTGGTATGTTGGCCACGAGCAGATCCTCCAACGGCGGCCACCACGACCCCTTCAGATAGTCCACGTGATTCCTAAAAAAGGAGTCAATGCAGTTCCAAAAATGCCGGCAAAATTTGATTGAATCCTTCTGACCCCTTTTATCAATCCATACAGGCTATGCAAGTATGGGTAGGTGGGGAGGGGGTAAACCCTAAACCCCTCCTGTTGTAACGGCCAGGATGCTGAACCATTCCAGCAGGAAGAAAGAAAAGAAAGCAAGCAAAAGCGATCAAATTGTATCTGAGCTGGAAAAAGACCTGGCCTCCAAGCACCGGCCAATTGTCCAGCCAGCCTACAGTACTGTATGTAAACAGTCATACAACTCACTCGACTCGACCCAAACCTGGCCTGGCCTGGCCTGGCCTGGCCTGACCTTTCTAACACGCGATCAGATCAGGCTTAGGCAATCTAATCTCTACCCCCTCCCAAACCCCCCTCTAACCCAGCCGACCTTGCCCACACTTGGGGATATATGACCTCTGCACACGCCTAGCTAAGGATGGGTACACACCTCCCGATGGTCTAGCCTTCGCCACCCACCCACACTCACTTCTCGCACATCTCCTTGATCACGTGCCAATACTTGAAAGGTACAGCGAACCACTCGCACTCGCCCGGTCCGATATTGATATTCACCGAAGCGAAATTATTGTTTTCCTGATGGCCAGGGGTCCTAGATCCGGGCACTTTCATGTACAATTGAACCGTATTCATGCCCAGAACAATGTGGTTCAAATGCGACAACAAATTCTGCGACGTCGTTACGCGACAAAACGGAGGTAATTTTTGTAATTCTTGTAATTGAGTCTTCCACCGACGATCATCCGATAAATCAACATTTGTACCAAATTTTATCATTTTAAACATCGAGCTCGTATCCTCGCGTCGCCGCTTTACACCACCGTTCTGAGTGGCAATATTCCGATAATTGTTGTTGCCCATTTGATCCGACGATTGCTCCACATCCGGCGATTTGCCATTTTTCGATTTTTCTTGCTCTTCCTGCAATATGCAAATCATCCTACTTCACATGCTAAAGTATGCTTCATGTTAGCACATCGAGTTGTACCAGCTAGTATGTCCTGTGCATAGCGTGCCAATTCTACAGCGCTCTTTAGGTAACTAAGTATCAATAATGTAATCACCACTTTTACAATATGCGCCGGGTTACAGGCATAGCACACTCTGTCCGTTGGCTACAGTATCCGTATGCTTCAGGACAGTGAAGAAACAATAACTTGCGCAGGTCGCGGCCTGGAGGTAAGACGCCTGTCTCTCGCGCTGGGTGCGCAAATAGAGGGGAGGGCTCGCCTCGCGCCTGAGTATAAAATGATCGTCAAATATGTGTTCCTTAGGCCTCGAGTGAGCTGTGCAGTGCCCGGCTATGGATAAAGTACGACATGAAATTACTGCTGGCAGTCTCTGTGACCAACACACAATCTACCTCTGCCAGTGCTCTTGCATCCTATCGACCTATCGACCCGTCACTCATAACAGGCCTCACAAGCAGAGCATTCCACCCCATCGCACTGCACTGCACTAAAATGCACCCAACACGCTCCAAAGCAGTATCACAGCACGCTCCACGATCTGTACCGTAGTATGACACAATCTAGTGCCGAACCACCACACTTACCTGACTGTTGAAAAGACTGGTGGCGGCCCTCACAGAGCAGAGCATCCCATCCACCGCACTGAACACCCACTAGTCACACTACGCTCCACGATCTGTACCATACTGTGACCCTAGGGTGACACACTACAGCGCCAAGCCACATACTTACCCTGAGACTTTGTTGAAACGACTGGGCCTGATACTGGGCGTATTTCGTCACGGTGGTAAATGAACGCGTGCTCCCGCAATGCCAACTCTTATCACCAGCCAGCGTATAATTCTTATCCGGTGGCATCTGGTATTGCGTCCGAACCTCGACCTGCTGCTCGCCCGCCGTCTCCATCAATGTCTTGGTCGAGAATAGACCCAAATCCAAACGTAACGCAGATGCAAAATTTCTCAACACGGCCACATCTTTTTGATAGCAAAACATTTGCAATTCGATCGCCAACGCGTCCTTCTTCGAATCCACTATCACAGTTGGAGTTGGTAGAATTGGCTAAAAGCACATAACGTTAAATATGCAGAAGACCTGAAACTGGCTATCACCCACCCAAATCATGTCCCACATATTCCACCGCTTGCTGTCAGCGAGAATCGCCTATAGCGGCCAGAAACATTACTGCAGGTGCTACATTCCTCTGCATGTTTAAGATAAGGGTGACTCTTCCTGCACTACCAGCCAAAGTTATGGAGTCTGGAATCCAGCCAAAGCCTTAGTGGTACAAAGTCCACGAATAGATGATTCCGTAACCTTGGCCACTAGTGTACTTGTTGAGCAAACTCACAGAAGAAGCCAGAACCCCAAATCGCCCATTTGTCCACCTCTGAACCATCGAACCATCCCTGACTGCCCACACTTGACACCCAGTCTCTACGCTTACCTGATCCTTTGGCAACGGTATCAATTTGATAGTTTCTGCTGTAGGCGGCGCTGTACGCTCGTCAATTGGCGCGACGTAATTCGGCGTCCCGCGTAATTTACACATGCCCTCCAACAATTGAGGACTGACCGATAATGGAACGTTGATTCGAGCCAATAGGTTCAGCGGCGGCGGCTCGGCGCTATTTTGTACGGCTGCACTCGATGACGTAATCTCGCTATCCTACAAAAACCAGCCGCTACACCCACTATAACCCTAGGACAGGCTAGGCCTGACCAGAGGATGGCTCAAGCTACAGGAACAGTCCCACGCAGTCCTCGGACACCTCGTACTATAGTTTACTGTCCCACACCACAAGGACCGCGCAGACTCACAGCCGCACGTGCCGGCCGTCAAAGGGGTTCTGACCGACCTGAGCCCGAAGTGCTCAAACAGTAATAATATCCCCCACTTCCTGATCTGGAACTCAAGACCAGTCCTCTAAAGATGCCTGCAACTAAACCGGACACCGACCTCGACCTCGCTCTTGCCCTGACTTAGGGAGAAACTATACTTCAGTTTTATCGCACGAGATCAGTCCAGGAGTATAGTTGCGAGCCTCAGTCTCAGTTCAATCTCAGTTTCAACGGACTTCGTTCTGAGTGTGCGCGGAGAATCTCCGCAGCCCCTTTGCATCTCTTTTCTTCTCGGAATTAAACTTTGTCGCGCAAATGTAAATGGACACTGATATAATTTTTAATTTTAGTTTAGTAATGACTGCGATACGTTTCTGAATGCGATCTTACAAAAATTTTTAAAAAGGTCAGAACTATATTTTTCCAAAAACCAAAAACACACCACCTGCAGAATATTTTAATTTTAGAACATCAGATATCGCCAATCAGGCAACCCTAAAAACTTCACATTAAGCATAGAATCCCGATTGCATGGAAATTCAGATGCATGATATTATCGAATCAGTACCTGAGGCTCGACATAAGACCTCCGCACGACGGGAGTATAGCTTTAGATGCGGAGATTGCGCAGATCTCCGTGCGGACTTCTCCGCACTGAACTGAGACTGAACGAGAAAACTGAAGTATAGTTCCTCCCTTAGAAGAGGGGGACCGGTTCCCGGAACCAGTGCACCAGTAGACTGCACATGCTAGTCCATGCCTATAACAAGGCACATCCCTCACACCATACCATTTCACACTTCAATTATTTCCCACCCAAAGCCAGCTACTCATTTCATTCTCTCATCTAATTCACCATCACAAACCCCTTCCATCCAAAATTTCTTACCCAGTGCATCATCAAGTCCATGTTCTGAACGACCAGCCTCCCTTCTCCTTCTACGCCCATACATAACAACTAGCCGAAGCCTTAACGCGCTCTTCCGCATTTGCACAAACGATCAAGTTCAGGTTTTTGCTAAATTTTCACCAATTAAGCTAAACACTCACATATTCATGCACATCATCTTCCCGTAGTCCATATCTCATCCTTACAATCCATCCATTCCGTAATCCATAGGGCACAGCCGAGAACAAACGAGCCAGCTAATACTTATTAGCCAGCCTCGCAATCACCGCCCCCTCTAATCACCATTTACGACTAGAACAACTCGCCTACGCCTCGCAATCACCAGCCAACACTCTTCCTTTCGTACCAGTCTCATCATCCACTCCTGCATTGTGTCCTGATTGAAGTCCCACCTAACCGAAACCAGTCTATATGGTAAACGGGAACACAAAACACTGTGAGCCTATTGCCAATAGAAATAACTTCTTCCTAAGACACTGATCACAAACGACTAGTCCTAAGTCACATCCAGTTTCGCCATCCCGAATGCTCATCCATCTCACTAGTTTTGTAGACAACAACAAAGGTTCTGTGACAGTTGGTGCCAGCACACCACAACTCCTTCACAAGTCTCAATCATATACGGGCATAGGAAACGGCACCCTGACCTAGCTAGGCTAAACAGTTGTCAATGGTCCTCCATGCTCATTACCCGCCCACTCCCCTGTCATGGAAAGAAAGACCACCCACCCGTACTCTGATAACAAAGCATATTTAATTCTAGCCCTTCCCATTGATGACGAAGATTAGGAATTTTCATTAAACGAGTAAATTATCGTTAGCAGGCGCCCTTTGCGGCAGTTTTCCACAACAGCTATTAATGCAGCTCCTCTAACAAACACACTAAAATTTAGAAATACACAACAAATTTAAATGCGCGCATAAATCTTCCGCCCGGCATTCAGAGCATACGCATACTTAATTCTGACATTCGAGCATTCCTGTTTTTTTTTAAACCCTGAAATCCTGCAGAGGCTTGATAGGCAATCCATAATGTTAGTCTGCATGGAGCTGGCAAATGGGCATCAGTATGATGTTTCAGCCATGGACTAGGTCGGAAAAATTGGTTTTTGGAGTGGCGCAAAAGCTCCGCCAGTCACTTCCTACAGCCTCACAGGACCCACATACCCTACCCTATCTCACAGTGCACCAAGGGCAACTGTGTTAGTTCATGACAAGCTCAGATTTGGTTACGAGGACAGCAGCAGAAGTCGAAACGGTGCTTGGGGATTTTAGATTTTCTCGCATCCTTTCCAAAAGACAGTATTTCTGATCAGATACAATACTAGCGACAAATCAATCGATCGATCCATCAGATTTCTTTCAGTTCGACTGATATTGACAGTAGCAGACACAAAACAGGGGCGAGACACAATTAAGCTTGTGTTAGGGCTATTTCGGCAACAAAACCAAAAAATCGATTGATCGATCTATCTCAGCGTGCTGATCAAACGATCATCGATGCACAATCGCTTGATTACATCTGCACCTAATAATTCACTAATCCAGGTGGCCAAAGTACTGTTTGCAGAAGCAGGGCATATCGATTAAGTGATCGATTACAACCGCAAACCCATCCTATATTCCGATCGATCCAAACAATCACATCGAAACGACGGATAGGATAGAATTTCTAACAGATTTCACCAAACTCACGATCAGTCCAAATGAGACTCCTGTTCCCGTTTCTATTTTACCACATCACCTAACCCTTTACAGCGCACTGATCTGATCTGATTTATTCCCCAGCGAAGGGCACAAAAATGCAGGGCATTCGAGGGCAGGGACAAATTACATACGAACTGATTACCAAGGCCGCCAGTAGATCACTCGCCTGTTAACTGCGCCTTGGGCGCGAAAGGCAGACACCTAACCCATCCAGTACCAGCCGCATTCTGGGCCATCACGCCAGCAGTCCCTCCACTGACAAGCCCACACCGACTGCGCCCGTCAGCTATGAACTATGGACAAGCACTAGACCCGTCCGTCCACTGACTGACATGAAGCCACATCACACCGACCCCATCAGTGCAGCGTCTATGCGCGCTGCGTTTGACCCCAGCCACTGACCTGAAGCATCTTCTCTGCGCCCGCGCCCATGGTCGGATCGAACTTCAAGTCACGATCATCGCCTAGCAGAGCTTGTAAATCTTCCTGAGACACCTGCGGGAAGTCACCACCGTGTCCACCTGCACCAGAAGACTGCTGTTGCACATTGGCCGCCGAACCAGCCGCCACATGGGTCGCATAGGAAGGCGCCTCCTGCATTAATCGTTGATGCTGATACAAATCTTGCACACCAACACCGATCAAACTGCCCCGCAAATAGGCCATCAGCTTTTGCTGAAACACGGCACCACATTTATGCCACACACTCCACCAGCCCCATTTCGCCTACCTTTTGCGCCGCATCTTGTCTACTCGTCAATTCGGCCGGTATTGGCAAATTCCACGCTTCTTCCAAACTCGGCAACGTCCTTTTCGTTGCACCATTCGTATTCGCCTGTTGTCCAGCAACCGTTTGCGGCGACGGCGACAATGCTTTTTGTTTTAATTGAGTATCCAAAAAATGTATTCTCTCAGCTAACGCTTCCTCCACCGCGTGCCCTTTAGCTGCGTTCGTATAACAATGCAAGGCGTCGGCCGGCTGTCCGCATTGTTCATATAACAATCCTAAATCCACCCACGCCGCGTAATGACGTTCATCCAATTGCACGGCGCAAACAAACGCTTGCAATGCGTCCATCGGTTGCTGCTGCTGCTGATATAACACTCTGCAAAAAATATGACACAAGGTTCATAAACGGTGCCACGCCTGATCCTCCAAAGAACACTTCACATTTTTCTCAACCAGACACAGGGTTACGTCTCAAATGCAAAAAAATGTCTGCACCACCAGACGCCCTTACCCGACCCGCATCGCATAGGCTGGCGCGCCAGTCAACATCCAGCCAGAGACAAAAAGCCACCAGCCGCCTGGCACTACTACCACACAAGGAGTTACGTGAGTACAAGACACATGCTTATTTTCTTTCTACATAATGTCCCCGACAACTTAGGCTAATGCCAGACAACCAACGACAACTTGGCACTTGGCCAAACGACAAATAAAAATACGAATTTACAAGTGCCAGAATACAAAATCTTGCTTTTTTAAACCTGGAATATTCAGAGGCGGTAAAGTGCTCGCTAAGCAAAGAATTCTAAAATACCATTCTGGAGACTTAAAATTTCACTCTTTTCACATGAGGCACCTGAACACGTGAACGTGGTGCCTGGGAAATCTGGCTGGTCTTAAAGTCTACGCTAGAACACTGATATATGCACTTTGCACACGCTAGAATACAGCATCTGACAGTCTGAACTACAGCCTATAATTGCGCAATCCCTAAATTTTGCTGTTTTTAGTGCGCAATCCCTAAATTTTGCTGTTTTTAGTGCGCAATCACTGAATTTTGTCGTTTTTGGCTCAAAATCAGCAAATTTTGCTGTTTTTGATGCGCAATCACTGAATTTTGTCATTTTTGTTGAAAATCAGCAAATTTCGCTGTTTTTGATGCGCAATCACTAAAATTTTAGTCCAGAGCGGGATTCGAACCCGCCTGGGATTTCAGTCCCATCACACCACCATCAGCACTCGTGCAAGCACGCTGAACTAGAATTCAAGAGGCGCGGGTTCGAATCCCACTCAAGCCTCAAGTTTTCGACCGCAAAGGGGTGTGAATTTAAACTCCTCAACAGAAACTGCTAACACTTCGAGCCCGATTCGTATCAAAATAGCATGACAAGTGTAGACTTGCCTAAATACTGCGCAGAACATTCCTCGCTCATTTCACAAATCCATTGCCTCCGCCCTAATTAAAAGGGGAAGCGAAAGTCAAATTGATGCCATTCAAACTAAGAATTTCTTACTTCACTTCCTAATCTCAAGCACAACGCAAAAGCGCACAGTCCCAAAACTCGATTTTGTCTACAAAATTTGAATTCCCGCCGCGTGTCATAGATATTGCTTATATCAAAACGACTATTCTGCCGCTAGTGTTTTCTAATTAAACTGTTTAACTGAGGAGAAATAAAAACAATTAGGCTCAATAAGGACTGATAAGGTGAGTATTATCACACTAAAATCCCCTTTGCCGCCTCTAGCAGCCGAACCACGATACGCGGTTTCATGTAAGTCTCGGCGGGAATTCAAATTTCGCGAAACATATCTCGAGCACAAAATCTCTCTCCATTAATATCCTTCTCAAGACAAAGAACGAAGAAAAATCTTAGACATGAAACAAACCTAATTTCACCTACTATCTCCTTTTATCAGATTGCATTTACTTATCAGCGCGAACAATGAGCCCCCTAGCGGGAAAGTCCTGCCCAGCATGCAGCAGGGCGTGCCAAGGGTGGGTTTCTTTCTCTCACCACCGCCTGAAGCCACCTAAATGAGGGGTGTTCCCGCCTAATCCCGCCCGCAATCTAGTGCACCCACGCCCGTTCCCACTCATGCGACATAAAGTCGCCCCCACTTCCGCCCGCCCGCTGTGGGAATTATTTCAAAACTGCCGACAGTTTTTCTCGAAAATTGCGTTTTAAAACACAATATCGCCAATCACATTTTTCGAAAACTTAATCGGAGTTTATGGCTTGTCACTACACTGGATGAGTAGTCTCACACATGCTGGTTCGATTTGCAGTTTATACTGTTCTTTTTGTTTGTTTCTTGATTCCAATTTGAGGCAATCATTCTTTACCAAATTCTTTTTTAATTTACAATCATAGAAAAGCAAAGTGTGTTTTTAGTGCGAGTCGGCATTGCTTCTGAAACGCGGGTTGAGTTCACTTTTCGACCGCTCCAGTTTCCGAAACTGGGGGTCACTTATGTGACCGCTGCTGGTGTGACCTGCTCAATGCCAGCGCACACAGGCGGCGGGAGATAAGAGATATGGAAGGCAAGTCTCGCGACTATATCTCCCGCTGAAACATCAACCGGAGGGGTGAGGGGTTAACGTCTCCCAGCCAAGGGAGGTATCGATTTCCGACCGACCGGTTACAGTAATAAGGTTACTGCTTACAGTAATAAGGTTCATTTTTCGAGCGAGTATCAAGGTATCTTTTTGACCAGACCCTGCCCTTGGACTTAGGCCTAGTCTAGACCCCCCACGTAGGAATCTAGCTGTCATGAGTCAAAGACCCTGACACAAAGACAGCCAAGTCCGAGACACTTCGCCAGGAAAATAGAACTCCATCCTCTTTGGGACTGACTTCAGTGCCAAACTTCCCGACGTCAACTTGTGCCCTGCCAGAAAAGGGACGGTGACCTAGTGGATGCCTAAATTTCTATTGCTGCCTCAAAACCATGCTGAACGCACAAGGATTGCAAGGCTCAGGTTAAGCAGGGTTCATTCGAGTTCGAAAAACGGGAAAGTCTATGAATCCAAAAAGCGTCTGGAAAACCCACGAAAACGGGAATCTTTGAGCCAAAATCAAGCGAAACTGAAAAGTTGCATATAGGATTAAAATTGCTAGTATTATCAGGGAAAAATTTTAATTATTACCTGGAAGAATCATTTTCCGTATGAGCCTTGTTGAGATAAAATAATTTGTTAGGCCTCATATACAAGGAGCGGAAAATGATTCTTTATGTTTTCAAGACCAAAAACTTTTTCTACACTGTAAATCAATTTCAACTAATTTACTGACTTCCAGCCGAGCATCGACCAATCCACAGATGCGCCAATCCTGCTGGATTGGCTGGATCGGCAACTAAAATGTTTTGCGCTTTATCTGCTGGAAAATGATGAAGTGTGGCCTACTATGATGGAAAAGTCCCGTTTTTTTCTCCCAAATGAGCATTTAAATCTTACTTTAGGGAATGTCTCCCGTTTCTTAGGAATGGTCTGATAGAGAGTGACACGAAGATACAGGGCAGGTTGGCGAGAACTCATGCCAAACACGTCATCCCCTCCAATTACATGAAGCGGATCGGCCGGATACGATCAGGATACAGGCCTTGGGTCGGATCGGTCGATGCTGGCTTCCACCATGATCAACAGGAACATAGAAAAGGCGGATGACTCGAAATTTATATATGCATATGCATATATAAATATAATGCTCAGTTTTGCTTGATTTGGCTCAAAGATTCCAGTTTTCCCAGGTTTTCAAGGCATAATTCGGATTCTCTGACCTTTTCAGAATGAATCCTGATAAAACAATGGATATAAAAACTCTTTTTTGCCCCTTTCAAACCCCCAGCCAGGGAATAGGTTTCAGATGTTGCCGATGCCTAAAACATTTACACGCCACTTCCGCCCGCCAGACGGGAAAATGACATTCCTGCACTTGCTCCACGCGGTTAGTCCCATAAACTGTATGACTTCATGCCACACCCCAAACATACAGCACTCACCCGATCGAACACCACGTATCAGCACTCGATTCGGCCTTATCGATCGAATGTCGATAAGCAACAAAAGCGTCATGAGCGCGCCCGATCGCCGAATAACAACGTCCCAAATAATAATGCGTCTTGCCGTGACCAGGATCCAACGATAACGATTCCTGAAGGTGATTGACCGCCATCGGCAAACGAGTCGCTTTATCGCCCAATTCGTCCGATCGAAAATATAACCATCCTTCAAGAACATTCAAAAAATAAAGTATGCAAAAAATTAACCAAAAATCACATTATTCCATACCCATATGACGAAATATCGATGCTCTCAACGATACTGGCAAATCGGACGATTGAAGCAAACCTTCGTACAATTCTTTGGCCTTCTTCCATTGTTTTTGTTGATCATAACAATCGGCAATGTGAAATCGAACTGAAACACAAATCGTATACTTTTCCACATTATTTTTTATCAATTCGAAAAAAAAATCTTTCAAACTAATGAGAGGGTTTCTAAGAGACTCGACCCGGGGCTGGCCAGGCGACTTTTTTGACCCCGATTTTTTAGATGCTCGATCGGAAGTACTCACAAAACTGATTGTCTTGGCGGAAGTGAAATTTTTCTAAAATGCCTATATATAGAAATAAAGCACTTTAGAGGTCAAAAAGGGTCACTTTTGGTCAAAAAATCACTTGCTCAGTTTTTGGGCTAGAACAATTTTCAAAATGCACAAATTACCGCTACATTTCAACGAATCTAAACCTATTTTAAAAATTAACCTAGCTGTAACCGTTCATGAGATATTCGAAAAAAACCGTCGGTGATCAGGCACATAATCGATTATGCTTGAATTATAGAACCCAAGTCTTCCTGTTTTTTTCTCTGAAATAGTAGCCCATGGTAAGACCATCATAAGACAACCCAATTTTCGCACTACGGACCACAGTTATTGTGCACATGGCTGACCACTGCGCCCCTCTTCAGCGATTTCAGCTAATCATGATCGATAATTTTAGTAATTGATCAGTCGCGCTGATCAGTAATAGCGTATCTTGTAGCCCTTGGAATAAGCTTTCAAATTTTTTTCTGCGTCGAAATTCGTTGATTTTCACCCGAGATATGAAACAAAACTCGAATTCGGAAGGAGTGCATGCAGTACGCACCTTTTGAATTTCCCGCCCATGTGCCGCTTATGACATAAGAGCGGGGCTGGCTGCTAACTTCGGCAATCGCCGGAAAATTTCTTCTTTTTCCAGTCAGTCTTTTTCTTTACATGAAAGACAGATTATTCAGTACAAAATTAGACTAACACAAAGTGAAAAAGTTCAAAAGTTATATATTTTCTCGCGATTTCTGGAATAAGCAGCCAAAACCGCTCTCATGTCATAAGCGGCACGCGGGCGGGAAATTCAAAAGTAGCTCCCGTGGGCACTTCTTGCCGAATTTGAGTTTCCTATAATATCTCGTACGAAAACCAACGAATTTTGTCGCAGAAAAACACGATTTAGAGCTCTTTTCAAAAGCTAATTACAAGATAGGTCATTACTGATCGGCGCAAACGATCAACTACTGAAATGGTGTGACCTTGGGCTAATATTTCAAGAAAAAAACAGGGAGATCTGGCTTCTACAATTCACCCATAATCGATTATGTGCCCGATCACGGATGGTTTTTCTCCAATATTTCATGAATGATTACAGCTAGATTATTTTTTAAAATAGGTTTAGATTCGTTAAAATGTAGCGATGATTTCTGCATTTTAAAGTTTTCTAGACCAAAAACTAAGCAAGTTATGACTTTTTGACCAAAAGTGATCCTATGTGATATTTAAGGCGCTTTATTTCCATATATAGAAATTTTAGAAAAATTTTACTTCGGCTCAGACAATCATTTTTGTGAGTACTTTCGATAGAGCACATAAAAAGAGGTCAAAAATGTCGACTGGCCAAGTATATTTTATGTGGGACGAGTGTCTAAGAAACCCTCTCTTGATTGGACCGCATAATCTTACTTTCCAATGGTGAAAATAATGGCAATGGATCAATCAATGCCGAAGTCAAATTCTAAAAAAATAATGATTTTTTAAGAAAACTTACATCAGAAACCCTTGCACTAGATTTTTCCATGCTTCACATCACTTTATAAATGAAATTTTTTGCTTTTTACAAAGTTTTTTAAAAAATGAACTCGCATAAGCCCCTGCTCTCTTTGAAATTTTACGCATGCTAAACATTGTAAAAGAAAAATTTCGAATCGTACCATTAATTAGATTTAGGAAATTATCATAATTTTCACTAATAATCCGCATTCTTCTTGAACAAGAAACTTTTGCTCTTTTCTATAAAACCTTGAACCTTCTTGCTTTTTTTCCCCAAATCTTCAACTTTCAGGCTTTTATACCAAAACCTCAATCTAACTTACCTTGATGGCCAGATCCCAATTTTCGATACCTTTATAAGACAGACCTAATCGAACGTACACATCGCCACAACGCTTGAAATTTGGATAAACGTAGAGCAAATTTTGAAAAACTTTGATCACACTAAAAATTCAATTAATCAATCGATAAATGATCAAAAATCAATAAGTCGCAGAAAACAAAAAATCTAAGCTCTTTTGCGAAAAAAGTGATGTCAGAAAAGCCCTTTGAGAACACACTAAAATGCCTGATTCTTCAGAAAATTAAGAAAATTCAATACTCTCAACAAAGACTTTAGAAAATTCTAATCAAGAGTTTTACAATGCAAAAGAAAGAGCTCGAAAAATTCAAGAAAATTCCATCCAATTGAAAAGAATTTTTCAGGAAAACCTTGCATAGAATGAAAGGCCGGCCTAAGACAAGCCTTAATTAGGAACATGTCGGACAAAAAAGGAAAATGTCAGAAATTTCAAAGAAGTATCAAAAATTAATAATATTTTGAAAATCCTTTTGAATTATGAAATGGCATTTTTACTTTTTATTTGAATAGAGCACTTTTTTTAACTGCACAATTTTTTCGACTTCTCGTTTTTATACAATTGAGTGACTTGGCGAATAAGAGTGGGTACAAAAAAATCCAAAAAGGCTGGTTTTTCATTGAGAAATTTAAAGTTGACGACTGCGCGATTTTTTTAAATTCTGTAAAAGGAATGGTGAATACAAAAATATCAAACATTTGAATTAGAATTCCCGCCATTCATTTTAGCACTGTAAAATCCCACAAGTCTAATCAAGGCCGCGAATTAAACCCTTCAAAAAAATTTTGAGATCGCGCCGAAAATTTGAAAAATAAAACTTACCAAGCGTATTGATTGAAATGAAAATATACTAATCCCAAACCGAACAGAAGATCGGCATCTTGCCAAGCATTTTTATCCAATTCATAGCACCGTTGATAGGCTGACAAAGCTAAAAAAACCATTTCCATCAGTGGTGCACGCAAGTTTTCCCGCCTTTTTCAAATTCAAATGTTTTCAACTGATAAGCTATTTTTCTGCTAGTTTTTCATAATACACGTGCGATCACAGCATGTGAATTGAAAACATGCTTTTCTATGATTCTAAAGGGGGTTGGTTTCTGCGTGTTACAGTTGTTGAGATGAGAAAATGTCAAGAATCTGACGTAAATCAAGACAAGGTCACGGCCATGGCCATGTTTGGCGAGTCGTTCACTTCTTACAAACTAGAAACCCCGCCAGATCAAGAAAAACAGGAAAATCAAGGCGTAAACGAGACAGCGATTTGACCTTTCCTCGACATAGAGGATCACCCAACTGAGTCACGACGAACTTGGCTCGCCCGCAATCAAAACAAAGATGGCCGACGAAGAAGACAGAAAAAGTAGAGAGGCGGGTACGGCAAGATAATGAAGCCTGTACGTGAATAATGACGGAATGAGCGCGAGGTAGTCCCACGGACTTCCCGCCCTTTAAGGGTTGTTAATCACGTATGCGGATACACGTGATGAACAGTGCATCGTCAGCAAGCAACTACGTCAAACTAGGCCTCCCCTAATTAGCCCACGTCAAAATGGAAAGGTCATAATCATAGGTAATTAGAAGCACATGCCTAAGCGAGATGTGTGCAGAAGTAACAGCCCGTGACCACAGGAAGAAAGAGGGAAGGAGGGGGAGGAGAAATCACCTTTTGGATAATCCTGGGCGATCAAATGCAAATGACCGAGGCGACGAAAGACGGATGCCACTTGAGAGTCGATAACATTCCTATTCGATGACTCGTCCTTGGAATTTTTTTGTTCGTCTTCCATTTTTCCAATATTTTGTCCAGATTCAGATTCGGCTGTTTGCTGTTGAATTAAATTACGTAATTGATCTTCGAAATACAAAACACCTTTGACGATTAAACAACGCAGACGTGATTTTTCCGGTGTTTGACAATATAGAGCGTCGAAATCGCGGCTAAAATATACAAAGCACATATAACTCAGATTCACGGAAAAATGACATTTATAAAATGGGACCTGGTAAAAGCAAAAATTTGTTTCAATTCTTCCCGAGTAGGCGCAGATGTTTCGCTGGTTTCCATAATGTCCTCGTTACTCCTTCACCCTCGCCTCGACTTTCTTTTTAGAAATCGACAAACTCCGATCGAATTTCTAGATCGAGCCAATTTTCTTCGTGTTCTTGACCAAATGTTTCTTCGGAACAACCGGCCGAGAGGAAGTACTTTCCGCCAAATTCGGCGGATTAGATTAGGATTTTTCAAATTATTGAAAAAGATTTCCAAGTCTAGCGTAAAAAAGGAAGCACACGAGCGTGACGAACTAGATAGATTTGCGACTGATAAGGATGGAGATAAGGCGCGGCACGTTGTCCAGCTGGCAGGTGGCACTATCTACCCTACGCTGCCCACGTGCAAAATCGGGGGAGGCATAACAAAGAATGCGCGCACACCTTATCGTCGGAAGCGCTGATATAAGCAGTCAATATTTTTAAATGGCGGGAAATTTAAATTTGTGATAGTAATAAGAAACTCCAGACTAAAACGCTAAGCAAAGAAGAGCTTCATAAGAATATTTTAGAAACCATGTTGAAAAAAGTGTGATGAAATCAATCGAGGATTAGCGGATACATACGGCTTGCAGTGGGGGCAGGTTACAGAAAACTGTGTTTTGTCTCCTTGAGTGGAGCCAGAATGAGTTCCAAATAATGATGTGCTACAACACACTTGTGAGCTTATGCTGCCTTCGCAATGAGCTAGGCCGACTAGGCTCTTTCTCTACTCATGGACACACTGTGCTGTGTGCTTAAGCACTACTGCAACCATGAATTCCTCCTGTTATTCTGTTTCGTCGAGGAGACCAGCGACATCGACGTCTGCGCGACATCAACATTTGCGCGTCTGTGTGGCCGGGCTAAACAGGCAACAACCGTGCCTGTTGTATGCGAGTACTGTGCCTGGCCGGGCGGACCGTATGGGGCTTATGGAAAATAGTGATGTCATATCATCTGCTGTCTATAAATAATTGCCAAACGTCCGTCCGTGACTTCTTTTTAACACAGTAAAAACGGTTTTCGTCGATTTTCTTAAAATTTTCAATTGCAACCGCCCTCGATCACATCACGAAAGTTATGCAGGATTTAAAGCTCTATAAGAATGCATTGAATTTTTTCTCGATTTTTCATCCGATCGTTAGATAATCGATAATTTCTTTAACGTGGGAAAATGGTTTTCGCCGATTTTCTCGAAATTTTTAGCGATGACCACCTTTGATCCCAGCATTAAAGTTGTAGAGAATTTCGAGCTCTACAAAACTGTTTTAAATCTTATTTTCGATTTTCGATCAGATCGTTACATAATCGAAAAAATAAAAGTTACCGCATGGGGGCGCGGTCGTTCAGGTGGGGTGTCTCAGTGTGCCATCGCTCTTTCCCTGCAGCGTACAGCCATTGCGCGTTTTGTGTTCCAGCCTAACGATAAGGGTAAATGGCGTCTTACTGTCTGACGAGGCGGTTTTGGATCACTGTTTGTACCTAATAGTTGACGCGAATAGGTTGTCGTTGGTGACGGACGCGTGCCTGGCGATAGTCGTATGCGTAACGAAACTAGCGTTTATATATAGATACTCTTTCGAACCGACCGTACACTATGACAGTAAAACGAAAAGAAACCCCGTTCCTATGTCCTAACATGATACCTGGCTTAGCGGGTGTAAAGTGTCATCTATCGTCCTTCTTTACATCACTCGCGGTTGCTCTCCAATCCGCGACACTCCCCACTGACGATTTCTAAGGGGTATAATTGACCTATTGCGCGTTTGATTTCTTGTCCATTGGCCAGCTTGATGATGGCGACACGAATGTTTCCATCAGTTGATGTTATGACACCTTTGATGATGCCAGTGCGCCAACGATGTCGCGGGTCTTCTGACTTAATTTGCACGATTTCTCCGATTTGCGGTGCGGATGCTGACTTGAGCCTTCCTTGTTTGAGTTGAACCCTCTGGCGTTCTCGCAGAGATGTCAAGTATTCGGTTTGCCACACTCGAACGAATGCGTTGTATATGTTGCGTAGACGTGTCCAGTATTCTTTGATGGCCTGTTCGTTTAAGGTGGCCACGCTTTCTCCACGAGGGGATTCTCCTGGATGTGTAAAATGAGCTGGCGTTATTACCGTTTCTCCGATTTCAGATCCCACATGCACGAGTGGGCGATCATTGATTACAGCTTCTATTTCGGCTGTAAGCACCTGCAGCTGTCGCGAGTTGAGTAGTGCATTTCCGACTGTCTTGAGCAGCGCTCGCTTAACCATTCCCACAAGTCGCTCGTAGAAACCACCCATCCAGGGGGCCCGTTCAGGTATACGTTTCCATTGAATTCCATGGTCAGCAGCGAACCTCTGTACGTGCTTTGCGGTGAATTGACCGGCGTTGTCCGACCAGACCACTTTTGGCTTTTGTCGGCGTGCGATATAGATGCGGAAAACGTTGAGAAAGTCGTCAGCGCCTAAGCCCTCAACGACCTCGAGATGGACTGCCCTTGTTGCGGTGCATGTAAATAGGCAGATCCAACGCTTTGCGAGTTTGTTCTTCCCAATTGTAACTGTGAGTGGACCAAGGTAGTCGACGCCAATCGACCCGAACGGTGTGAAGACATTGACTCGTTCACGCGGTAAGCTTGGAGATTCTGGCGCAGTAAATGGACCTCCATCGAGCTTTTTGCACTGAGTGCAGCGACGAATGACATTGAACACAACCTGCCGTCCGGCGGTGACCCAAAAGCGTTGGCGAAGATGAGCGAGCGTCTGTGCCGTTCCAGCGTGACACAGTTGAGCGTGAGTGTGTGCGATTATCAACTTCGCAAGCTCAGATTTCCTCGATAGCAGGATTGGCTTCTTTGCCTCTTC